>VDFB02000008.1:39938935-39964496 GCA_007258455.2 Sequoia sempervirens
TAATCCCTCAACCCTCAACCCTTAAAACCTAATACCCTAGAAACCATCAACCCTATAGGTCCTCCACCCTAATCCCTAAACCCTATACCCTCAACCCCTATCGCTTTCTTTCTATCTATACATCTCACCTCTCCCTCCCACCCTCTCTCCTACCCTCTCTAATTGTCTCTATCTACCCTCTCCCTCTTTCTACATACCTCTCATTCAATCAATCCCTACCACCCTCTATTGCTCCCTTCGTCTATCTCTCTCTATCTCCCTCCCACTCTCTCTCACTCCCTCTCTCTCATGTCTCTCCCTCCCACCCCCTCTCTCTCCCAAGTCTCTCCCTCTAGCAACCTACTTAGGTAACTCGCTCTCTCTCTCCCCCCTCTCTCTATCTATCCCTCCCACCCTACCTAGATAAGTCCCTCTCACTCCACCCGCCTCTTTCTCTCCCTCTATTAAGTCACTCCCTCCCACAACCTCTCCCTCTCTCAGGTATCTTACTCACACCCCCTCTCTCTCCCACTCCATCACTCTCAGACTCCCTCTCACTCCCTCTCACTACCTATCTCTCAAGTCTCTCCCTCTCACCCCCCTCACACTCTCAAGTCTCTCCCTTTGGTACCATACCTACATAACTCTCTCTTTCTCTATGTCTATCTCTCACCCCCCTCTCTCTCTCCCTCTCTCTCAATTCTCTCTCTCCCACCTCCCCTCTCTCACTCTCTCACTCCCTTTATCCCTCCCACCCTACCTAGCTAAGTTCCTCTCACTCCAACCCCTTCTCTCCCACTCCCTCTCTATTAAATTCTCACTTTATCCCTTTATCCCTTTCACCTCCCCTAACACTCTCAAGTCTCTCCCTTTGGTACCCTACCTACATAACTCTCTCTTTCTCTCCATCTCTCTCAATTCTCTCTCTCCGCCCCCTCTCTCTCTAACTTCCTTTATCCCTCCCACCCTACCTAGCTAAGTCCCTCTCACTCCAACCCCTTCTCTCCCACTCTCTCTCTCTTAAACTCTCACTTCCACCTCCTCTCCCTCTCTCCAGACTCCCTCTCTCTCTCTCTCTCTCTCTCTCTCTCTCCCTCCCTCCCTCCCTCTCTCTCTCTCTCTCTCTCTCTCTCTCCCTCTCCCCCTCCCCCTCTCCCACCCTACCTAGACAACTCTATATCTCTCTCTCTCTCTCTTAAAATTCTCCTTCCCTATAAAGACACATAAATACATACATACAAGCATAATACATATGTACATACAATCCTACATAAATACAAGCATACATGTACATTCACATATATACAATCTTACATACAAGTAGGAATACATACAATATACATGCATTGATACATACATACATACATACATACATACATACATACATACATGACATATAAGCATGCATGTGCATACAAACATACAAATATATAAACATACATTAAATATGCATTTAACATAAAGCATGACATAACACGAGCACGTTATACCGCACTCATGTTATGTCTTACTAGACATGCTCCTGACAAACAAAAAAACCATGTCAAAACTAACATATAATGCGAGTGCGTTATAACACGCTTGCGTTATATCTTGCTTTGGGAATCCCCAAGCCTTGGGATTGGTATTTTCCTTGGAATACCAACCAAAAGGCTTGGAGGGCATTCCCAATGATCAGAGACGTGTTTTTGCAATTTCTACAATATTTCACATAATCGGGTTCGTGCTCATCATCAGGATTGCACGTGGTTCAATATCAAACAAATCAAACATCTGGGTAATGTTAGGTTCTCTCTTAGCTATCCAACGATGTAATTTTTTTCACCTTCTGACAATGTTAAGCCATTTATCCATAATTTTTTTTGTTTGTATGTCTCTTTTTTGGAAAAAAGAAATGTTTGGTGTTTTTTTTTGCTATAAATTAATCATTCATCAAATTTTCAAATAAATTACATTTTTAGAAACTAGACTTCATTCTACAATTTTATTTTATTTTAAAAAAAAATCAATTAGTTTCCAAAATTTGTAGGGGTAGCATGGCCAAAATTCTATTTTTCAAGAAGTGTCATCTTTGAAAATTAGTAAAAAATAAAATATTCACTAAAAAATTATCAGAAAAATCATGAATCAACTACATACTATTAGCTAACTTCTGACCATAGCGATTTTAAACATACTATAAAAAAAGTTCATTGTATGAGGGTCGTAGAAGAGTTGCTATGTTATGGTTTTTTGACAAAAACAACACCAATTTGTGTACATCCCTCATTTGAACCCCTTAATCTCAACCATTTTCAAAATAACTTAGTACTTTAGAAATTAGACTTGGAGCACTTGAATCCCTTTTTCTGTTCCATCTCAAAATTTTGAGTGTAACTATCCTTAATTTCATATCCAAGGTCAATATTTCCTGATTTCAAAAAAAAAAGTGGCCACTTAAGCCCCCTTTTTGGGAACCATCTTGGTGCACTTACCCAGATCTGAATCTAGAAAATCTGTTGGGGAAGTGTTCGCCAAGCTTCAAATAGGGTTTTGTTGACTTTGAATGATCTTCAAAAATTTGATGACATTTTTAAACCCTATCTCTTTGACAAATTTACATACAAGACCTCCAAAACACACATGCAAAGAGGGGAAAAACTTTTAAGGGTTAGAGTATAGGGGTTTTCCTTGGTCAAACCTTGGTTTGGTAATTAAACCCCTAAAGATGAAATGATGAATTTAAATAACATGCAACGTCATAAACTCACCAAACCCTTGATGTTGAAGTCTAAAAATATGCTACTCCAAGATGCTCGAATGCTTGATTGAATGATTAAGGATGCTAGAATGCTTCAATGCTTTGATGGATTTAATGCATGAATGAATACTTGAATGAATGGGTTTTTAAATTGAATAGAAAATTATATATTTATACACAATTATGCCCTAATTTCTTGAAAATACATCACAGGCCGGCCTTAGGTCTTTAAAAATAAAAACCCACCAATAATTTAAATTTATTTTGTTTTTTTGTGCCAAGAGGGACTCATTCGTCCCTAATGGCGAATGGGTCCCACTCAAGGCAGGTGAATGGGTATCGGGAATTAAGTTGTCTTAAATGATGTTTGTCAAGTTTATATTTAAAAATACACTTAATTAAGTCTTGTAAGTGCATAAAGGGGCCAAATAAAGCATAAGAAAGGTGCATTTATTGATGACAAGCCTAGAAAAGCTTGAAAGTTTGTTACAAGACTTTACAACACTTTAAAATAAGACTTGGTAAGTGATAAAAAGGGGGTATGTAGCTGAATTATAATAAGAAGATTCTAGAAAAGTGTGAAAATGTGTTACAACACTTCACAACACCTTTACAAGACATCATAAAGTATTAATGATTCATAAAGATTCAAGACCTAATGTGAATGTGTGGGGCACATTGCAAAATTAAATCAAGGAAAAAACAAGCCAATTAAGCACAAGGAGGGAAAAAATAAGAAAAATTAGAAGGGTTACTTTTTCCATGCCCACAATGTTAAAATATCCTATCCATAAAATATCCAAATTAAACTTGAATAAAATTTTGGCCTTTTAAGAAAAAAATTCCATTTTGGAAATTTTCCAATTTTGGAATTTTTCCGTTTTCCATTTTATTTTCAAACTTTTTTTCCATTTCAAGAATTTTTCATTTTCGAACATTTAAAAATTTCAAGAAAATTTTCCATTTTTTGAAATATTTTGTTTTGGAAAAAGTTGTATTTTGGGAAAAATTTGGGATTTTTGAGGGGGTCTTGGATTTTCTGAAAATGGAAATTTTGGGAATTTTGATCTGTCGTGGATTTTGGGAAAATCCGCTAAGGCTAGAATTTTCCCAAGTTTAATTCTTAGGGAAAATTCGAGGTAGCTAGAATTCTCTCAAGTTTAATCCTCAAGGAAAATCCAAGGTAGCTAGAATTCTCCCAGGTTTAATCCTTAGGGAAAATCCAAGGTAGCTAGAATTCTCTCAGGTTTAATCCTCAGGGTAAATTTGAAGTAGCTAGAATTCTCCCATGTTTAATCCTTAAGGAAAATTCGAGGTAGCTAGAATTCTCCCAGGTTTAATCCTAAGGGAAAATCCAAGGTAGCTAGAATTCTGCCAGGTTTAATCCTTAGGGAAAATCCAAGGTAGCTAGAATTTTCCAAAATCCATGGTAGGTCAAAATTCCCCAAACTCCATAGCTTTTTTTCTAGAAGAAATTTTTGAAAAGTTCAAAAAGCAACCTGGCCTATTTTTTCATCCTCTATCTATGGGTGCAAATTTTTTTTACATATAACATTGAAAATTCACCTCAAAATCCCCATTTCAAAAATCCATGACTGGTGGATTTCTGCCAGACCCTCAAGATACCTCAAAATATTGCCTTCATCAAATCAAGTTTGGACTTAATTCCCAAAGTTAACCTCCCAAGAAGAGCAAAATTGAAATTTTGAACAAGCCAAGATGTAGAGATGCAAAAGAAAAAAGAGGGTCCCTGCCTTTAGTGAGGCGTGTGTTCAAAAATTGCACAACACAAGTCATCTAGCAACTTAAGTATTCATGCATTATAGCAAATTTTAGTTCACAAGAGAATTCAAGAGTCTACAAGAGAATTCAAGAGCCTTCAAGAGTTGATTATCAAGCATTTTGGAGCATTATTCAAGCATCAAGGATCATGTCAAAGTCATCATGCATCATGTTTATTTTTGAGCTAACATTTGTGATGTAGGGTTTCATGATTCAAGCAAGAATTGAAGTCAAGATCCATATCATTCAAGGAAGATTCAATATCCACATCCATTGTAGCCATTTAATACATGTTTGTAACCTTTATTCTGATGGTTTGGTGAGTTGCAATATAGCTTATTGCTCATTCATCATTCCTTTATTCTATTTCATTTCATTTTAAGGTTTGATTACCAAAATGGGGTTTGACGAAGGCAAACCCCTTTCTACTAAAAAAACAACATTTTACCCTATCTTTAGTGTGTGATTTGTAGATCTAGGTTGAAGATACATTGAAGAGCAAGATTGGAAAGAAGTTGTCAAGTTTGCAAAGTTGTCAAAGTTGTCACCTTGTTTGGAAGATCACTAAAATTCATCTACAAAGCAGAATTTAGCATTTCAGATCTAGAAATAGAAGAGTAGATTTAGAATTTAACCCCCCCAAAAAAATTGAGCGGGACTGATACTCCACTTCTGGTGTGTGATTCCTAGTACAAGCCTTTTTCCAGATTTAGGAATTCTAGACTGATCACTATCGAATTTTTGTTCCTGCCTAGAAACCCTAATTTGGGACTAAATTTCCTAGCTTGGTGTATGAGTCCTAGTGTGCATTAAATTTAGCATTTTTAGCATTTCAAACCTTGTTCTGAGCTTCTACAAGTTTCTAAGTTCACCTCTACACTTTTCCAGTCTACTATTCTACTTTGTATTCATTTTTAGGTCATCTATTTAAGTTTTTCACATCATTAGATTTTTTCATCAAATCTTTCATGTTACTAGTCTTCCCAAGCCCTAGGTTAGTGGTGAACCCCTCTTTAGTCTCTAAACATACCCTAGGAAACCTTATTACATATCTCATTCCCTCACTCTATCCTTGGATTGAGATCTCTAAGGTACCCTTGAGTGAAATAGGCCCTAAACCCTTGTGTTCCATCTCCTAAAAGGTGGAGCACCCTATTTCCATTATTTCACTTACCCTCTTCTCTCTCAAATCTCTCTAGGTCACTTCCACCCTCTCTACATTGCGTTCCCTCCTTAACCCCATCTCTATCCTTGCCTCCCTACCTCTCTCTTCTTCTCTCTCCCTTTGGTACTATTTCTCACCCATTTCTCAACAACAACATTAGTGTTTGAAATGGATCCAATGTAACATTAGGGGCTCTCATCTAAATTCTCTTCCAAATCTCTCATCAGGAGTTAGAACAAGAAGAAAAGAAAGAAATGAGGTGAATCTTACATTCACGAGTTTAGTTATTGATAGTACTAAACCTAATATAGCTAGAGAGGGCCTAAGTTAGCCACAATATAAGAAGGCCATGAATATTGAGTATGATTCTTTGATAAAAAAAACTAGAAATGGGAACTTGTTGATCTTCTTGTAGGAAAGAAACCCATAGGTTGGAAATGGGTTTTCAAATAAAAATACAAGGTAGATGGATCCATCAAAAACTATAAAGTACAAGTTGTTGCAAATAGATATTCTTAAGAGGAGACCTTTGCACCCATTGCGAAGCTCAAAACAATTTGAGTTATTTTTGTACCGAAAACCCAAAAAGGATGGAAGCTTCATTCAATGGAAGTCAAGAGTGCTTAACTAAATGGTGATATAGATGAAGTATACATGAACCAACCAAAAGGATTCATTGATGAACATCATCCTCAGAAGGTATGTCATCTCATTAAGTCACCTTATTGTCTTAGAGGGCATGGTACACAAAAAAGGTCACCTCTTGCAACATGGTTTCACTCATAGCCCCTCAGATCCAAATTTGTATAATAAGAAGGTAGACACAAATATTGGCATTATTGTCTTGTAAGTGGACGATATTGTGATCATAGTAAGCTTGGATAATCCTATTGATGGAAAAATGACTCAAATATATCCTTCAATATGACAAACTTGGGTCTACTTTACTACTATCTTGGATTGAAGGTATGACAAATGAAGCATCACATTTTTATTTCATAGATGAAATATGTCAATACACTCTTATAAAATTTTGATATTTTGATTGTAAACTTGTGTCCACTCCAACAAAGAAAGGTTTGAAACTTTCTTGGTTCTAGGATTCTCCTCAAGTAGATGTAACTCTCTACTAATAACTTGTGGGGAGTCTCATTTACTTGACTTATACTAGCCCAGATTTATGCTTTGCTATCAACTATCTTTCTAGATTTATACATGAGCTAAAGAAATGTTATTAGGTTGTAGCTAAGCATGTTTTGAGATATGTATGAGGTACACCTGATTGTGGTCTGGAATACAAGAAGAATTCTTATTTCTTCTTGCAAGGATACATTGACTTAGACTATGCTAGTTTTATTGATAATAGGATGGGAAGTCAACTACAAGATATGTTTTTCATCTTAGATCTAGGCCTATTTCAAGGATTAGTAAAATGCATTTATTATTTTTGCTTTCTCATCCACTGAAGTTGAATATCATGCCACGCAAGAAGCTATGTGTGAAGCAATTTGGTTATGCCACATTTTGGTTGACATGGACATTTATGAGGAAAATCCATCTATTTTTTATTGCAATAATTAGGGGGTATTGAAGCTTGTGAATAATCTATTTTTTCATGAAAAAATAAAGCATATTTAGGTTGAATGTCATTACATTTGTGAACAAGTCTTGCATCACCACATTTAGCTCCAGTACTATCTGACAACTTTTCTGATAGCTGATATATGCACCAAGTCCCTTGGTAAGGTGAAATATGTATTGTTTCAAGGGTACATTTGTAAAGAAAATGTAATAAGGGAGAATGTTAAAAATTTATTACATTGTTAATGTATTATATAGTTAAAATATTTTGCAGTTTAACCAACCACTTTCTGCTTGTTTCCTCTTGTATAAAGGCAACAATAGTTCTTTGAATAAATCACCAAGTTTTGTGTTCTTCATGTTTCATGTCATATTTTTATACTTCAAGGAATCTCTTCATTGTTTGTACCTATATTCAATGTTAGATTCGTTGATCTTATGATTATATATTTACATGATCTTTATTCTTGTAACATACTTATCTTTTATTTTATAATTATTATCATGCTTACATGTTTATTTTATGATTACATTTCCACATGCTTATCATGTTACATCCTATGATATAATTCTTATATTCTTATCATGTTTACATGTTATGATAAATTTCTATCGTTACATGATGTCATTTAGATACTATGTCTATTATCACTTATTTATGGTCCTTATTCTAGGGGGCACCTTGTTTTCCCTCATATGATTTTATGATCACATCTTATTATCTTATCACATGTTTTTTGAAAGAGGAAAAATTGGGTTTTATAGGGACTCGAAACCACAAAGTTTACAAACAAAAGAAAAGATCATCAAAGACCCCATAAACATAAAGGCTGTAGAGAGGACAACAGAAATTCAAAGCCATAGCCACCAAAAAATCTAGCAAGGGCCATAGAAAAGACCCAAAAAGACCAAACAAAATGCCAGTAGCGACTAAACTTGGGACTTTAAAGTTTTCGTTGTCTCAGCTTCCATGTCGTTCATTTCCTGAACCCCCCTCTTTAAGATCTGGACCATCTAGGTAGTAGGAGACGCTTTCCTCTTAAGGTTGGCACAGGTCCTCTTCAATATTCCTTGGTCCTCAATCTTGCTTTTATCCTTGTCCTCTTCCAGATCAACAACCAGCAAGCTCTGTTGTGACTTTTCCAACTTTTTAGACATTGCATTGATGATAATGGCATTGTGCCTTGCCATTATGTGGTTTTGTTCCACAATAGTTTTCATGTTTTTTTATTTTAACAATTTCAACTTCCAGAGTCTTGTACTTGTCCTCAATGTCATCATCTCCTGTTCCAGTATTGTTCTTTTTTTGTTTTCCTTCTTCATTGCTCAGAGCAGATAGCTTCAATTCCAATTCCTCCAACTTGCTATTTAGAATCCTATTTCTGAGATTAAGATCATTAATTTCTTGATAGGCCCATTTCATAACCCTGAAAATATCACCAACTCCACTTTTAACAGAGGCAAAGATATCTCCAAACTAATCCCAGTCTAAAATGAGGTTAATATCATTCGGGTTAGGGGAGATGGGAAATCTAGTACCATCATATCTAAAAGAGGTAGGAGGGGTAGAGGCATAGTTTCTGCTAGCTTCAGAGTTCTCATTTTTGTCCTCTAGAGAGTCTGAATAGTAGGAAACCAACTTATTGGTAGAGGAACCCTTGAGAGCGGGATTCTTTAACGAACAGTCGGGGTAAATCTCAAGGTTAGCTTTCACGAGCTAGGGTTTACAAAGTTGGGTTTTCTTACCAGACAGAACAAGGGACGGATGGGCTTCAACAATTCTCTCATCAATTATCTTATCACATGTTTATCACATAATGTTAGTTATGATATTTATTACATATATCTATTAATTTTTAACTATCATATTTTTACCCTCTCCTCTAATTCCTTGTATAATTTTAATGCAACCAATTAGAGGGGGCATATATCATCAGTAATGTTTGATTGATGACTATGATTGTAATGACAACTTCATTCCTTTCATGGCTTCATTTCCATTTTAAATTCATGCTCTTCATGTATTTATTACTATGAAAAATTTATTCTCTTCATGGTTTCATGCTTATTTGTAAATTCATGCTCATTTTGATGGATCTAGTTATGCCAACATGTATAGGTCTTATTGTACCCAACAAATGCTCTATTTTATTTTTTTATTGTTGATATTATTAAGCAATTGTGTTAGTGCTTATTTTATAATTTTTTATCACATGAGTTATTCTTTGGAGCTTTTTATATTTTGAGTTTTTAAAATGAAGTGTTCATTTTGAGGAGAATGTACCAAATCATCATTCTTATTAGTATTATTTTATGAGTGAATAAATTTACTTTCATCTTGACTACTTTTTTATTGTGACATCTATCCTTATAGTAGTTCACATGTAAGTAAAAGTAGGGGAAACATATAAGGGTCAAAATTATATAACTTTTACTTTTTCATTATTTTGGACTAATTTAAACTAAGTTATCCTTATTTTATAATGAATAGTGTATAAGGGGCATGGTTATACATAAAAATTGACAATTAACTTGACCCTGAATTGATCATATCTCCATAGATCCCAAGATTCTAAAGAGTATGTGCATGAAAATGGAGGACCAAAAGGGGGGTCAAAAGTAGCCATTTTTTTTTCTTAAATCAATAAAAATTAATCTTGGATGAGAAATTGAAGATAAACAAACTCAAAATTTGAATATGTGATAAGAGCAAGATTTGTAATGCTTAAAATATAGTTTCTAAACTTCCAACTTTTCAGAACTATGTTGGAGATTAAGAGGTTCAAATAGGAGGAATAAATAAAGGTCTTCTATTTTTTTAGAAATTCCGACCCTTTGGGTTGTATGCCTAATTAAAATTCAACCTTAAGGGTTGAGAGTGTTTTCAATGCGAGTTAAAATATGAGTGCATTATAACATGCTCAGATTTTAGATTTTTTTTAAAAATTTTATAGAAGAAAAACATGAGCGTGTTATAACACACACTCATTATAACATGTTTGCATTATAGACATAATAGACCAAAAAATGATTTTGACCACTTTTTGGTCCTCCTTTGTGCACATACCTTAAACTAAATCTATATTTTAAAACATACATATATACTGTAAAATATAATAGACAACAATCTATTATTACTTATTAATTTCAAATTTACTTACAAAATGTAATTTTAAAATATCAAATACAATTTACAATAAAAGATGTTTTCAAAAGTAAATCATTAATTTTTTATCATTATAAAATAAATTTTATATTATAGTATCTTTTTACTTAGTATTTTTTCTAATTATTACTTTTTTACTCTACGTATCTTGTTTCTTATTTTGTATCTTAATAAAACACGAACAAACAAGGAATCCTATGACATTTGAAACATTGTCAACATATGATAATCTATTTTTAATATCTTTGGAATATTTGTACATTTACACATCAATAGATTTGGTTCTTTAGTAGGAAATAAAAAGATTGTAATTTAATTGGTTGAATACAATTGATGAGGATAATGCAATATTCCTTGATTACTTCATCTATCAAATTTTAAATCTTGAGGAGATGTATAAAAGATACGCTAGGAATCTTATCCTCGACAACTTTGTATAAATATATTAAAATATATGTCTCAATCATAACTGTCGGCTAAAAAGATATCAACATAAACTCATAATCTAAATGATAATAAAATGTCGGACAACCAAATTAAAACAGCAAGGCAATCAAATGCCTTTGTATGGAGTGGCGAACGAAATGTTAATGGAGGCCAATTTCTTGCAGTTGCAAGAGAATAATAACCAACGAGGGAAACAAGAGAAGAGAAATTCGAATCAGCCAGCAACTTCGCATATTTGCAACGTACGAGGAAAACCGTTCATTCCGCACTACAACCGAATAATGGGCGCGGAACTTTCACGCAGAATATAATCCAGCAGATTGAAAAGAATTTTTGATTCCATAGTTCACTTCTTTATATGCGCAACTCCAGTATTTCTCTCCACAGCCTCGCAATCACACAGAACAAAGAAAAAGAGAGAATTGCAATGGCAGCTGACAATGAGAGCAAGCCCACGCCTACTAAGCCCACTTCCTCCCTCACCATCAAACTGATGGTGAATAAGAAAAACCGGCGCGTAATGTACGCAGAAGCCGGAAAAGACTTTGTGGATTTGCTATGTAGCTTTCTAACACTTCCAACGGGTGTCGTTGCGAAACTGGCCCTTCGCAGTGACACCACCACAAAGCCCTGCTGTATCACTAATCTCTATAACAGCGTCGAGGCCTTGCCAGATTCTCTTATGAGAGCCGACAAATCGGCCCTCCTCGGCCAAAAAGTATTCTCCACCATCTATACCAACGAGACACTCAATATTAAGGCGCAAGCTCCTCCTGTTGCTGCTAAGCCTGCCGAGCCTCCCAAATATTATGTCTGCAGCAACGCCGGTTCGTCAAGCTACAAGCACTATCTTAGCCCACAGTCTGGGTCTGTCAGATGCCCCTGCGGATACTATGTTAACCGGGAAGTCTATTTTGTCGATCTCCCCGCTGATTCGACCCCGCAACCTGTTGTACCTGCAACTACTCAGGGCTATGTTAAGAAGCGTGCTAATTTTGTCATCACCGATGACCTGAGCGTCCTTCCTGTTGATTCCACCGCTACCATTGTCAACCTGTGGAACAAAATTCAAGTGAAAGAGCCCACCGAACTGGAAGAAAAAAATGCTACTGTTGGTCCAGCTGAGGTACGATTTATTAATGGATTTGGGTGTTTCTTCATTAGTTTAGAAACTTGGACGTCTGTGTTAACGTGAGTGTGTATGGCAGGTGTTGGGATTGCTTAAAGCCGCCATGGTTTCCACCACGGCCTTAAACGATGTGTTCAAGGTGGAGACAAAGGTAAAGTTTTGAGTTTTGCAGAGAATTTGAGTCACGTTTAAACAGTTCTGGTTTGTTTAGATGATTTATATGGAATCACATTTTAAGTTCTGATTTGTAGACGATTTATATGAAATCACATTTTAAGTTCTGATTTGTTTAAGTGATTTATATGGAATCGCACTTTCTTCTTCATTAGAATCCATCTAAGATAAATTATATAAACAAATTGTTTATTTCAAAATGAAAATTCAGATTTAATGCACTGAGCATACCTGTTTTCTTTTGCTGTAAGCAGCCTGTTTCATCAGGGGCTCCAATGGACACAGAATCGGCTCGAGCGGTGTTTCAGGAATTTCTGCTGAAATTGATGAAAGAAGATCCCAAGTTATTTGTCAAAAGCTTTGCTCAAGCGGCATAAATCCTTCCTCATTTTACTGGACATGATATTATAATTAAATAAAGTATATGTCAGTAGACTGGTATTATTTATACGATCGTGTCGAATCATCTTATATATTGAAGTGTTATTAGTCTCTGGTTTTACAGTGATGGATAAGTGATAATTTATTCAGTAGTTTTATGGTTTAATTAATTAAAATAATTAATTTTTAATTACTGTTAATATTTTTGTTTATGTAATTTATATTAATTAAATTTGTTTATATAACAATTATTTAGTTAAAATTTTATTGGTTAGATTATTTGAAATTGTATTATAATTTTCGCATGTAATCATTAATTATTTTTTATTATGTTTTCTTGGTATTATATTTAGATTTTTTTTGATTAGATATTGCTATAATATTTTTATTTATACAATATTTATTCAATAATAATTTATTAAATATTTTGAATTTACTAGATCTATATTAGTTAATCATAAATACAACCTCAACATTATAATTTTTAAATGTTCACGCTATAGATTCATTTAACATAACTTGAAGTACATGTAATAGAGTCTAGAGTATAATGGAAGAACTTCTACAATAGAAAAATATACAAGGAAATGCAATGCAAATAATTTATCATAATATGCCACTTTGAGAAGGAAACCTCTAATAGTCTTCAATAAAAATAAAAAAATTCAATATGATGAGGATAATTAGCCACTAGTTCACATATATACCTATTTTTTCCTTGGTTATCATCCACATTGACTAGATACTTAACTATAAGCTCTAGGATGACCCAACAACCCATATATATAACTATAATAAAGATTATATAACTTAGTAGCCACAAACCAATCTATCCATAACCCTATACACACAATATGATTAGGGTTGTAGCATATATGCATGTACACCACCTCCTAATATATTTTTGATAAGAAATTTTAGCCATTTTAGGAGATTCCAATGTGATTTTGGTATACATTAAAAAAATATGACTTGGATTATATTGTGGTTAAATTCAATGAAGATAAGCTTCAAACAAGTATGAGGGAAACTTTGGTAGGTAACGACAAGGGAGAAAAGACATCTTTAAATATTTATTTATTAAAACATCATTATCTACACGCATATTTTCTTCTACCACCAAAATGAATTTAATGCAAGGATGATGTTCTTTGAGGGTTACTACCAATTAGTACCAATTAATGAGATGAAAGAAATTAAACATGTAAGGTGCATTATTCATTTTAGAGTAGGTGTTACTCATAAATTTTGAGTCTTTTTGCTAGTAAATAGTTTCATGGTTACTAATTTTTTTAGATTATTTGATTCTTATAAAACTTAATGAGAAATCATATAAATCTTAACTATAAACAAATTGATATTGGGAAGAAAAAAAATAAAGGGTTTCTTATGTCTATATCAATTTTTCACCATTGTCGATTGTTGAAAATCAAATAATAATAGACACAAATTTTTGAATGATTCCTCTTACAACTTTGTTTCCTTTTAAGTTGAGTATGGAAAAATTTATACTAATATTGTATCACTCTATAAATTACTCATCTTGGAAAAGGTTACATACAAAGGTATGAGGTTAACACGTTTAGTTTAAACACCATAAATTAAGCAAGACATCTCTATTTAAATGGGTTTTTATTTCTTATTCATGAATGGTGGGAAAATTTATACTAATATTGTATCACTCTACAAAATACTCATCTTGGAAAAGGTTACATATAAGGGTATGAGGTTAACATGTTTTAGTTTAAACATCATAAATTAAGCAAGATATCTCTATTTAAATGAGTTTTTATTTCTTAGGCATGAATGGTGGGAAAATTTATACTAATATTATATCATTCTACAAAATACTCCTCTTGGAAAAGGTTACATACAAGGGTATGCGGATAACATGTTTTAGTTTAAACACCATAAATTAAGCTTTTATTTCTTAGGCATGAATGGTGGCTCTTAATTACATGCATATTTCCTTCAAAGATATTTATTTAAGTTCTTTCTATTTTCTAGAAGAAAATTATTATTTACATGGTACAAATGATTACAACATACATAGGATTTATTTCTATAAAAACAAGCTAGAAAAGTGTGCCCAACTGTTACCCACTAAAAAGAAACATTAATTTTGTATGGAATAAGAGCCTAGTTTAAAGCCATATAGAAAAATATTATGATAACCCATCAAATGCGAAGCAATATCATACTTTCTTTTAGTATCATTGTCTAGAGAAAAGAAATCATAATGGGTTCTTAGGACCGTAAAACATTTTTTGAATAGATGTTACTACAACCAAAAAGTGGATGATAAGCTCATTTCCATCTAATTGATCAATAATATGGTTCAATATTTTTTATTTATGTACATTTATGTTAATGTATTCATAATTGTGCATGTGAAAAAAGATTTTATTATTTATATTTTAGTATGTTTGTTATTTTTATTTCTCTTCATTCTATGATCTTAATCTATGAGACATATCCCAAATTTTAAATATTGTCAGTTTTTAGAATTTCATATATAGGGTGCTGCCAAAATAGTGGTTTACACTTTTTGGGAGATTCTGATTTTAGCTGAAATCACATATTTTTAGAAAATATAATGATTTAAGCCTTGAAAAGTTCTATTTAAAGGATTCTAATTAAAGAGGGTTTGATCAAACCACCTTAGACCAAGCCCCCTTGGATAGAACCCCACTAGTTTTAAACCATACCTGTAATAGAGTCTCCTTTACACCTTATCAAAATGCTAATAAAAAACCACTTTTGATTTACCTTTTGGGGGATCAAATGAATTCATTTAAATTTTATTTTTTCTAAGTATGTAGTCCTTATTATAAGCTTCCAAAAAAAAATTTAATTAAATTAAATTTGATTATTATATTTATTTTTATTTCTTGTGAATGTAGGTTTTTCACGGAAAATCAAGCTCTTTGTTCTGCACATGTGGAAAAATAGAAGATTATCAAAAGAAAATTTGAAAAATATGAGTGCACTAGATATTGAAGTCCTTGATCCAACAAAAAAATTAAAATTGCATTTTGATACATACTAAAAAAGTTACGCGTATACGATTGTGCTATGTCTGAATTATAATTGGTTTGACTTCAAAACTTGATTAAAGAAAAAATAATCAATAAAAAATATCTAACCAAGTGGAAGCACTAGATATCAAAGTTACAAATCTAAATTAGAAAGAATTAGAATTTTATCCTTCATGGAAAAAAATTATGCGTTATATGGTGAGCGTCACTTTTTCAAAATGTTGTTTTCAGAAAAAAAAAAAATTTCGAGGGAGAAGGAAAAAGAAGTGCAATTTGGTTCCAAAATTTTTGAAAAAAATATTTTTAGAATCTACAGAAAAAATGTCACAAAACTCTAGTTTGCATCATCTTCAAATTCCTCATGGTTTAGCTGCTATAGGTGCCTGAAAGTGAAGATTTAGATAGAAAAAATTATTTCTGTGTCCGGTTTGGCCAAAAATTGTAAACCACTATTGTGGGATCACCCTATAAGTTAAGATTTAGGCTTGCCCTATAATAGATCATAACAAGGGGAACTTTTGATAACTTGAGCTTCTTAGGAGGTCAAGAGAAGTTTTTTTCTTAGACTGTAGGAATCAGTGTGTTGTAGAAAAAAGGGTCTCTTGCTTGAGATGGGATCAATTCATGATAAATTTGACTTAATGGGGCCTTGATTCAGGTGTTGTGACACATTTTATGCATCCACACTAGGTCTTGGAACCTTGCAAATTGAATAACATGCTTTTATCAATGTCTCGTAAAGGTGTTGTAAAGTGTTCTAAAGGACTTTCATGCATTTCTAGACTTAATGGACCCATTTCTCCCTAATTCAAAATTATAAATGTTTTTAATAACATTACTACATCAATCTAGAAGGTTTTTGAAATAAACTTAATGATAAACTAGTGTTGTAATGTGTCTTACACATTCACATTGTTTCTTGTGCCTTTCTACGCTATGTGGACCTCATTTTAGTGTTGAAAAGTGCATTTAATCACCTTTTCACATTGAATTATGTGTTCCAAGCCCTAATTTACCTTCACATTATCATTAATAGGCCCCTATTAACCCATATTATGCATCCCAAGGCTTAAATTGATCAAATAACTAACAAAGTTGCAATTTAAACCTTATTTCCTTATCTCCTAGCATCTTAGCTATCAAATTGGCCCCTGTGGGACCTATTCGCAATGCATGGAGAATCAGTCCCATTCAGGTGGGACCCATTCACCATGGGTGGTGAATCAGTCCCATTTGGCTCAATTTTGACCTTTGAGCGAGAAAAAAGTGAAATTCAAGTTTAATATTCTTTCATGTCAGCCTTAGGGATCCAATTTTTAGGCTAATAAGGTGAATTGCCTATAAAATCACATCTCCTAACTCATTTTCACATTCATTCTTCATATTCATCCATCATTCTTCCATCTCAAGTCAAGCAACTTAGGGTTTCTTCATTTGAAGTCACCAAGATATCAATTTTCAGACATTCACTAGGGGAGATTCTACATGTTTTGTTGTAGAATTTCAAGATCAAACATCATGAAAAGGAAAAAAATTCCATTATTGGATGTTTCATTCCATTCTTTCATCATTTTGGTTTAATTACCTAAAAGGGGTTTGACCAAGGCAAACCCCCATGCCCTAACATCCAACTTTTCTCCTTCTCTTCTTGTGTGTTTGCAGATGTAGGACTCTTGGAAGCTTGGAAATCAGTAAGAATCAAGTTGCAAATTTTCTCAAGCCTTCTCCTCATTGATCAAGTCAAAATATAAAAAAAACTCACTTCTAGGTTTGGAAATTAGAGTTTCGAAAGTGGACACCTATAGGAAATCAAAGTGCAAACTAAGAGCTTCGGATTCCACCTTTGAATATTTAGAAATTCAAAAGTAGAATTATTCTCCATCAGTGGTGAATGAGTCCTACTTCCAGGTCAATTTTGTAGTTTTCTATATTTTTAGATACCCTTTTGTTTAAAACAGGTTATGGCCTAGTTTTGCAGAACTGGGACTAATTCTCCCATAATGGTGAATGAGTCCCACTAGGCCTAAAAACCAGTATCAACAACATTTTAAATTTCATTTCTAGCCTCCTTCAACATCTCAAGTGCACACTTTTAGTTTGGTTCATTTCTATTAAGTTTTGCATTCATTTCTAGTTCATTGTTGCATTACACAATGTATTTTCAAACAAGTCACATTTCTTAGTTTTTTCATACTTAATTAATCAATTTCATCATCTAGTTGCATTTAGATAATTTCATTTAGTCTTAACTTCATCATACACATCTTAGATTGAGTGAACCACCTATATTTTGAGTGTGGGATCTATCTCTTTTCATTAGGTGAAAGACCCTGATTGAGCAAAAGAGGACTAGCATTCCTAATCCCAAAATCCTTCGGTTCAATCGGGTAGCCCCCCTATAAACTGTAGTGTGTTTGGTAAAAAAATTCATGTGACCAGTGATACTAGTGCAACATGCCCTTCGATACTACTTGGACTGGACCTCACGACCTCTTGCCTGCAACATGATGCTTTAGCCAATTGAGCCAAGGCCCTCGCCCCAAGATCAAGAAGAGTTTAAATGTTTACTAAAAACCACATTTTATATCAAATGATTACTTTGTAAGGTCTTATGGTATATGTCAACCATTAATTCTATAGTTTTAAAGTTCTGATTTTAGATTCTTTTATAATATTCCTCTTAATTTATGATATGTCATTTAATATTCAATTTAAAGGAAGCTTCAAATATACTTGTAGTGTCAAAAAAAGTAATCCTTTTTCACACTTAATTTGAATAATTGACATAAAATTGAATTAATTGTATCTTGGAATAGTGTTGTAATGTTTTGTACACATTCACTAATCCATTTTATGAATCTATGACAATTGCATTGAATGTGTAATGATTACAATTAAAGAAATCCAAATTAATTAATCAAAATTAACACACGAACATGATTAAATAAATAGAAATAACAAAGTGATGAAGTTCAAAATGAGAGAAAAGAGAGAGAGAACGCAAACAAAATTGATAACAAAGTTTGTCGTAAGAATGACTACGTCTTTGAGCCCCTCTCAAATGAGTGGACCGATCCAATTAATTCTCGAGAATAACGGTTACAAAATTCTGGCATAGGTTCTCCCTGGTACAAAGAAATTTTGAATAACTCCTCCAAAGTGCACAAGAACAATCTCCTTGAAAGCACGGGAGAGAGAAAAATTTTACCAAAATTATTCTCCCAAGTTACCACCACTTACCTTTTCCCATCCAACACTACCCCTTTTTATTCATCAATATTACTCAAATTGGTTACTAACCAATTAATATTCTGGTTTTCGGGCTTTAGGAGGTTTAATTAAGCCTCTTTAATAGATTAGAGGTTTTTGAATTTTAAAATATAGGGTGGAAGTTTAAAAATAGGGGGTTTAGGAGTTTGATAAATACTCAAAACTAATCGAGCTCCTATATATTCTTGGAGTTATGCAGTAGCTCAATGGTGGTTAGTTATTTTTCTTGGTGGGGGGTCCAAGGTTCGACCCTCCCGCCGGCCTTTTCTTAACCAAATATCAGCTCATGAGCAACAAAAGAAACAACCACCTAATTTAATAGTAAAGCACACATGGCTAGTATAGTGGTTAGGTGGATGAGGAGGAAGGCAAAGGTGGGGGGATTCAATCCCCCCCAAACAACTTTTTTAACAAATAAAACCGACCACCATGGAGGAGAGATGGAGGAAGTGCCATGTGTCAAACTGTAATAGGTCAAAGGATGAATGTACCATGCTGATGTCAGCATGGTCAACATTTTTACCCAACCTTTGACTGCTCGTAACTCAGGCAAACAGAGTCTGATTTGTGTGAAACGAATGCCATCGGAAAGCTCTCAACGAGATCTTCATGTTGAGACCAGTGTTGACCAATTTTGGTGACTTTGAATTTTTTCCTTTCTCTCTGACCTGAGCCCTAAGCCCTGAGTTGACCAAGGTTTGACCGAGCATAACTCGAGCTCCGTTTGACTCTATTCGAGTTGCGTTGGAGTCAGTATTTTGAACTCTTCCCGATGATGCTAATTTTGGAGAAAATGAGAAACTTCAATTTTTGGCAAAGATCCTCTAGATTAGTCCTCCCCACTGGAGAGCTTTTGGACCTTCGAAAGCTAGTTACTTGGAAAGTAAGTGAGGGTAAAGTTCCCTCACTTTACAAATCTCCATCCATCTTTCCTTGCTTGGATTCATCCCCTTCAGTCCCACTCTGAGGTACTCAACAAGTCCTCTTTGTGAAGTCTTGGTTTTCCTATCTAAGATGACATCCTCTAGGAATTTTGACATGTACTCCGGTGAAAGATCATCAACTAATGGAACCTGAATGCCTGTGTCTTCATCCAGTATCATTGAAGGCTCGTACAACTTTAGATTCTCAACAATGGGAATCGAATAGATGTGCATGTTTGGAGGAAGATTAAGGTGGAAGGCATTGGTTACGATCTTTTCCAAGATCTCAAAGGGACCATACCATATCGGCTTGAGCTTCCTTCCTTCGCCTTGCATTCTTTCCTTGCTGATATGTAACCAAACTCTGTCTCCAACTTGGAAATGATGATCAGTGAGATGCTTATCATGTTGAGCCTTGTATTTGGTTTGGCTCTTCTCCAACTGTGCTTCCACTGTCTAATCAATTGCTTGGACTTTCTAGATGAAATTTAAAGGCTTCTTTGCATCATGGCATCCATCTTCAACATCCTCATTCCCAAAAGAAAAATTCATCGATGTTTTGGGCACATAACCAAAGCAAGTCTCAAAAGGAGACCTCTTTGTAGAAGAGTGTGCTACATGGTTGTAAGCATATTGCACATAATGAAGACTCTCATCCCATAACTTGGGATGTTTTTTGCAGTAACCTCTAAGCAGATGCACAACTGTCTTGTTCACTGCCTTTGTTTGCCCATCGGTCTGTAGATGGAAGGCTATAACTTCTTCAGTTTGGTGTCCATGAGTCCCCACAAAGCTAACCAAAATTCCCCTAGGAATCTCGAATCTCGATCTGATACAATAGAAGTAGGTAAACCAAAATGAACCCATACAAATTAGTACATCTGGGTTGTTAGTTCAACAATGACCTACTTTTTACAAGGCATTAAGATACACATTTTGTTGAACTGATCAACTACTACAAACAAGTAATCATGTCCTTTCCTAGACATTGGTAACCCCCCGACAAAATCCATTGAAACACTTTCGCATGGACAGGATGGTACAAGTAGAGGTGTGTACAACCTCAATTTCCTATTACTAGGCTTACTTGTTGCACACATGACACAACCTCTAATATACTTAGTTACAATTTCTTGTATATGAGGCTAGTAACAATATTTTTGTAGCTAAGTGATTGTTTTGCTTACCCCAAAATGTCCTGCAATCAATGAGGTGTTTGATTCTCTGATTACCTGCGCTTGTTCATCTTTTGGAATGCATAACTTTCCCAAGTGATACAATAGTTTATCCTAAACATAGTAATCTTTCTCTTCTACATGTTTTCCTACAATTAGAGTTGAATATATTTCCTTAAAGTCTTCATCGTTAGCATACTATTCCTGAAAACTTTCATGTACCATGGAACTACCTTTAAGGATAATCAAAGAATTCATAATAGGAGGCCTAGACAACATATCTACTACTTTGTTATGGGAACCTTTCTTGTACTTAATTACCAAATGAAACTATTGTAGAAAACCCATCCACCTAAAGTGCCTACTTTGTTGCAGTTTGGATTGTGAATGCAAATACTAAAGTGACTGGTGATTAGTGTGGATTACAGTTTCTTTTCCCATTAAGTGGTGTTTCCATTTTGTAACACTTTGAACTAATGCATAAAGTTCCTTATCATAAGTAGGATAGTTAATAACTGCACCTGTAAAGGTCTCAGAGTGATAGCAGATTGGTTTACCTCCTTGCATTAGCATTGCTCCCATGGAAAATACGCTTGCATCTGTCTCGATCTCAAATGGTTGGTGTAAATCTGGTAAAGCCAAAATTGGTGATGTGATCAACCTTTCCTTCAAAGTGTTGAAGGCCTACTGTGGACCTCCCCACTGAAAATTTGTCTTCGTATTGGTCAATGCGTGCAATGGTGATGCAATGTAGGAGAATTTTGCATTGAACTTTCTCCAATACTGGACTGCACCTAAGAAACTTTTGACTTCAGTGAATGTACTTGGCTTAGGCCATTTTAAAATAGCTTTGACCTTCACTGGGTCTAATTTCAATTGACCACGACCTACGACATAGCCTAAGTACATTAAGGATGTCTTAGCGAATTTTCATTTAGAAATCTTTACAAAGAGTTTTTCTTCTCTCAATACATCAAAAAATTTCCTTACATGACTTACATGATCTTCCCAAGTTTGACTGAATACTAGAATATCATCTAAATAGACTATGAGAAAATCATCAATAAAAGGACAAAATACATCATTCATGACTCTCATAAATGTAGCTGGTGCATTGCAAATCCCGAAGGGCATGACCAACCACTCGAATAGTCCCTATTTTTTATTAAATGTAGTTTTCCAAATGTCATCTTTTGCAATTCTTATCTGATGATATCTACTACGCACTTGTCTAACTTAGTGAAATAAACTATATGTTTTAATTGATCAAGTAAATCATCAATTCGGGGAAAAGGATACCTATTCTTTATTGTTATCTTGTTCAGGGCTCGATAGTTGATGCACATTCTCCAAGATCCATCTTTCTTTGGAACCAACACAATTGGAGAACTGCAAGGAGATGTACTAGGATGGATGACTCTTTTTTCCACCAACTCCTGAACTTCCTTTTTGATTTCTTCATTCTACAAAACTGATAAGTGGTACATGTCGATATTTAGAAGAGGCACATCTTGCTATAATTGGATTTCATGTTGTATTTCTCTCTTAGGTGGTAATCCCTTTGGCTCCTAAAATAAGTCATCATAAGCGGAAACTATTTCGGCCATCTCATTTTTATACTCTAGATCACACCCCTTAAATGCTTTAGCTTTTTCATCCTCTTTGGGTTTTACAAGCATTAATACAAAGTTCTTACTAGAATTGACCAACCTTTTCATTTGATCAGCATTAACTAGTGCAAGATCAGTCTTAACTTTGTGTGCCCATACAATGTATTCTATCATGTTTTTAAAAATATGATACTTATTCTACCCCCTATAAAAGATTGATTTTCTATCATACAAATAGGGAATCCCTAACACAAGCCCACAAATATCCAAAGGAACAACATCTATCTCTACCTCATCAACAAGCTTGTAGTGATAGAAAATTTCAATTTAAATTGTTTTGTTACCTATAGTTGAGCATCATTGCAAAATCATCCAAGTGGATATGGCTTTGGATGGGGTGTTGTAGCTAGATTAAGTTTCTTTACCACCTCTTCAAATATTAAGTTGACTTGAGAACCCGTATCAAACAGTGTGTCAATCTTAGTGTGCTTAGTTACAACTCGAATATGAAACAATTCATTTTGTTGCTTATCAGCTTTAGGAGGAGTAGATCTACTTTACTTGTACTTGAATTTTCATTAGAAACATTTGCATCAGAAGAGATAATTATACCTTTCCTTTTACCTTGGACCCTAGTAGCAACAATTTGTGTTTTGTGTCCAGAGTCGAATCCAAGATCTTGCTGAATCACTGCAACACTCTTTTGCTTGCCTTTATTGCCTCGATATCTTTTTAGCCTTAATTTGGGATGCAGCTTCGAACACTTTGAATCATCATGCCCCTCTTTCTTGCAATGGGAGCATGTGGGCTTATCACCCTCCTTAATTGTAGTTGTCTTCTTCCCTTTGCCTTTATCTTTGTCTTTTTCTTTACCTTTAGACTTCCCCTTAGATTTAGATGGTTTCTTTGCAAAATTATCACTGAAAGTGTTCTTACCCCTTGACTCTAAATGAGTGACTTGGACTAACACTTCATCTAGATTATTAGGACTCAACATTATAATAGTATGGGTATGTGCAGGATCATGATGGGCCAAAAAGTGGCAATATGATGGGTATTTGGCTGACGACTATTTTTTTTACCCAAAATTGATGAAACGAAAAGGGTTTTCAAAGGAGATTCTTAGCTTTTCACCAATATAAATTATGCATTACTTTGAATTAAATAAGTAATTATTATTCATTTTCTGTTGAAATTATGACTAAAGTCTTGATTGATAGGTTGATTGAAAAACATCTATAGCTTTCAAATGGTATCACATTTTTTGAATCCAAAAACATGCATCACATTCTATGCTTTGCATAACTATAGGATTAAAAAGAAAAATTGAATTTCATGAAGTTTTGACCAGTTGGATGGTCAGACATATGAGTTTTTATATTTTTTAAAAGTTGTAATAAAAATTCAAAATTAATTATTTACCTAGAAAAAATTACAAAAAAATATGCATCACATTCGGGGCATGAGTCCTCTACTTATATCTAAAATATTATAAAAAAATATTATCATTTTATTGTGGTTAGGGTGGTCAGACAGACACCTACTTCTTATTTTTTCCTTGAAATTTAAGTACCACTCATTGAAATTTCAAATTTTCACTAAATAGTTTTTTCTTTAAACAAACCTAGTAGTTTAGAAACGTTCAATTTTCTAAAGATTCTATTCTTACATATTTTTGAATTAATATAGATAACTTATTCAAAAATTTTTATGTCAAGTTCCTAACTTTTATTTTTCTCAATTTTTTTCCACCTAAGGGCCTGTTTTTTCCATGACGATCATGCACATACCCATATGCCTTAGGTAAGAATGCAAACCACCTATATACTTAAGAAAAGTATCCTGAGTATACAATGAAACATTTAAAGCAATAGCCCATTTTCTAAACTCATGGGTGTAATCTTGGATAGACTAACCCTTACCTTGCCTAAAGGTTTGGCAATTCATTATTAATTGTTGCATATAACCTAAAGGGTAAAACTATTTTTTAAGGGAAACAACAAATTCCATCCAAGTCATATTAACCTTACCATGGCGAGCAATTTCCTCTCGAGTCCTACTCTCCCACCAGGTGAGAGTTGTACCTCCCAACCAGAGAGTGGCTAACTAGATCATAAACGCATCTTTTTTTAGGCCTTGAATCCTACAATACACTTCTACCTGTTGGATCCAATAATCTAACTTTTCGGCATTTAACTCACTACAGTACTTAGGCAATTCAAATTTTACATCCAGTTTAATAATAGGCTTAGACTTGCTTTTGAAAGGATAAACAGTATTAGAAGAGGAAGAAGAAGAAGGGGAAGATGTAGAAGAAGGAGAAGATGGAAGAGATGGAGCTTCTGGAGATTTTTCTTCTTTTTCCTTTTGATCTTCCTTCTTTTCTCATTCAATGAACCTCCCTTTTCACACTTCTTTTTTTCTATATAAAGCTCTTCCACCATAGCCTTCATGACAAGAAAGCCTCGTTGAAAATTGTTATCATCAAGCTCTTGCTCAGAACTTTTCCTAGCTTCAGTTTCCTCCATTGTTGGAAAATTCCTTCGTTTGCCGATCTCAAGATTGTATTCTTCAAGTTCACCTTCACCTCACTATTTCCTGGATCGTGTTAGCATCCAATTTTGCAATACTAGTCACACAAAGCTCTAATACCAAACTTGATTTTTTTTATGGATCTATGACAATTGCATTGAATGTGTAACGATTACAATTAAAGAAATCCAAATTACTTAATCAAAATTAACACATGAACATGATTAAATAAATGAAAATAACAAAGTGATGAAATTTAGAATGAGAGAAAAGAGAGAGAATGCAAATAGAATTGATAATGAAGTTTTTCGTAAGAACAACTACATCTTCGGGCCCCTCTCAAATGAGTGGACTGATCCGATTAATTCTCCAAAATAACGGTTACAAAATTCTAGTATAGGTTCTCCCTATTACAAAGAAATTTTGAATAACTCCTCCAAAGTGCACAAGAACAATCTCCTTGAAAGCA
>VDFB02000008.1:39964596-40127831 GCA_007258455.2 Sequoia sempervirens
CCAAATCTCTCATCAAGAGTTAGAACAAGAAGAAAATAAATAAATGAGGTGAATCTTACATTCATGAGTTTAGTTCTTGACAGTATTGAACCTAATACAGCTAGAGAGAGCCTAAGTTAGCCACAATATAAGAAGGTCATGGATATTGAGTATGATTCTTTGATAAAAAACTAGACATGGGAACTTGTTGATCTTCTTGTAGGAAAGAAACCCATAGGTTGGAAATGGGTCTTCAAATAAAAATACAAGGTAGATGGATCCATCAAAAACTATAAAGTACAACTTGTTGCAAAGAGATATTCTTAAGAGGAGATCTTTGCACCCATTGCGAAGCTCAAAACAATTTGAGTTATTTGTGTACCAAAAACCCAGAACGGATGGAACCTTCATTCAATGGAAGTCAAGAGTTCTTTCCTAAATGGTGATCTAGATGAAGTATACATGACCCAACTAAAAGTCTTCATTGATGAACATCATCCTCAAAAGCTATGTCATCTCATTAAGTCGCTTTATTGTCTTAAACAAGCCCCTAGGGCATGGTACACAAAAAAAATGGCCACCTCTTGCAACATGGTTTCACTCATAGACCTTCAGATCCAAATTTGTATAATAAGAAGGCATAAAAAAATATTGGAATTATTGTCTTGTAAGTGGATGATATTGTGATCATAGTAAGCTTGGATAATCCTATTGATGGAAAACTTAACTTGTGTCCAATCCAACAGAGAAAGGTTTGAAACTTTCTTGATTTTAGGATTCTCCTCAAGTAGATGTAACTCTCTACTAATAACTTGTGGGGAGTCTCATTTAGATGACTTATACTAGCCCAAATTTATGCTTTGCTATCAACTATCTTTCTAGATTTATACATGAGCTAAAGCAATGTTATTGGGTTGTAGCGAAGCATGTTTTGAGATATGTATGAGGTACACTTGATTATGGTTTGGAATACAAGAATAATTCTTATTTCTTCTTGCAAGGATACATTATCTTAGACTATGCTAGTTTTATTGATAATAGGATGAGAAGTCAACTAAAAGATATGTTTTTCATCTTAGATCTGGGCCTATTTCATGGATTAGTAAAAAGCATTTATTGTTTTTTCTTTCTCATCCATTGAGGTTGAATATCATGCCACACAAGAAGCTATGTGTGAAGCAATTTGGTTATGTCAAATTTTGGTTGACATGGACATTTATGAGGAAAATCCATCCATTTTTTATTGCAATAATTAGGGGTTGTTGAAGCTTGTGAAGAATATATTTTTTCATGAAAAAATAAAGCATGCTGAGGTTAAATGCCATTACATTTGTGAACAAGTCTCGCATCACCACATTTAGCTCCAGTATTGTTTGATAGATTTTATGATAGCTGATATATGCATGAAGTCTCTTGGTAAGGTGAAATTTGTATTGTTTCAAGGGTACATTTGTAAAAAAAATGTAATAAGGGGGAATGTTAGCAATTTATTACATTGTTAATGTATTATATAGTTAAAATATTTTGTAGTTTAACCAACCTCTTTCTCCTTGTTTCCTCTTGTATAAAGGTGACAATAGTTCTTTGAATAATCACCCAAGTTTTATGTTCTTCATGTTTCATGTCATATTTTTTTACTTAAAGGAATCTCTTCATTTTTTACCTATATTCAATGTTAGATTCTTTGATCTTATGATGTTTATATATTTACATGATCTTTATTCTTGTAACATACTTATCTTTTATTTTATAATTATTATCATGCTTACATGTTTATTTTATGATTAGATTTTCATATGCTTATCATGTTACATCTTATGATATAATTCTTATATTCTTATCATGTTTACATGTTATGATAAATTTCTATCGTTACATGATGTCATTTAGATACTATCTCTATTATCACTTATTTATGGTCCTTATTCTAGGGGGCACCTTTTTTTCCCTCATATGATTTTATGATCACATCTTATTATCTTATCACATGTTTATCACATAATTTTATTTATGATATTTATTACACATATCTATTGATTTTTAACTATCATATTTTTTATGCTCTCCCCTAATTCCTTGTATAATTTGAATGCAACCAATTAGAGGGGGCATATATCATCAGTAATGTTTCATTGATGACTATGATTATAATGGCAACTTCATTC
Organism: Sequoia sempervirens; assembly: GCA_007258455.2. Lineage (NCBI taxonomy): Eukaryota > Viridiplantae > Streptophyta > Pinopsida > Cupressales > Cupressaceae > Sequoia > Sequoia sempervirens. The sequence goes on from VDFB02000008.1 coordinate 39,966,741, forward strand.
CTTTCATGGCATCATTTCCATTTTAAATTCATGCTCTTCATGTATTTATTACTATGAAAAATTTATTCTCTTCATGGTTTCATGCTTATTTGTAAATTCATGCTCATTTTGATGGACCTAGTTGTGCCAACATGTATAGCTCTTATTGTACCCAAAAAATGCTTTTTTAAATTTTTTTATTGTTGATATTATTAAGCAATTATGTTAATGCTTATTTTATATTTTTTTATCACATGAGTTATTCTTAGGAGCATTTTATATTTTGAGTTTTTAAAATGGAGTGCTCATTTTAAGAAGAATGCACCAAATCATCATTCTTATTAGTATTATTTTATGAGTAAATAAATTTACTTTCAACTTGACTACTTTTTTATTGTGACATCTATCCTTATGGAAATTCACATGTAAGTCAAAGTGGGGGAACCATATAAGGGTCAAAATTATACAAATTTTACTTTTCCATTATTTTGGACTCATTTAAACTAAGTTATCCTTATTTTATAATGAATAGTGTATAAGGTGCATGGTTATACATAAAAATTGACAATTAACTTGAGCCTAAATTGATCATATCTCCATAGATCTCAAGATTCTAAAGAGTATGTGCATGAAAATGGAGGACCAAAATGGGGGTCAAAAGTGGCCATTTCTTTTTTTCTTAAATCAATAAAAATTAATCTTGCATGAGAAATTGAAGATAAACAAACTCAAAATTTGAATATGTGATAAGAACAAGATTTGTAATGCTTAAAATATAGTTTCTAAACTTCTAACTTTTTAGATCTAGGTTGGAGATTAAGAGGTTCAAATAGGAGGAACAAATAAAGGTCTTCTATTTTTTTTAGAAAGTCCGACCCTTTGGGTTGTATGCCTAATTAAAATTCAACCTTAAGGGTTGAGAGTGTTTTCAATGCGAGTTAAAATATGAGTACATTATAACGTGCTCACATTTTAGATTTGTTTTAAACTTTTATAGAAGAAAAACATGAGTGTTATAACACACACTCATTATAACATGCTTGCATTATAGACATAATAAACCAAAAAATGATTTTGACCATTGGTTCTCCTTTGTGCACATACCTTAAACTAAATCTATATTTTATCCATTCATTATCCTAGGTCAAATCTATGGCACAAGAATAATCCTAGCTCAAATATGTGATACATAAATGACCCCCTAACTCCAAAATCTAAATTTAAATATGGGCCTAAGTTGAATCCCTTCCTATTAACTATCATTTGTTGAATTAAGCAAAAATGTGTTAATTTGTGTATTGGAGTGTTGTATAAATATAAAAACGCTAATTCATTTTTAGACACCCAAGATCAAAATACAATCATCCAATCAAATTAAAAGAGCATCACATTGTATCATCAATTTACATCAATATCTACATTATTAGTGTTGGACTAGGCACATTGGATGATTTATTGGCATGCCTTCAATCTTTTTACAAAATGTTAGCTTAGATATAAGGATTTAACATTAAGAAAAAATCCTTGCTTATAAACTCCAAAATTTTTTAATTAATACCACTGATTTTTTAAATGTTGTTCAAGATATTAAGCTAACTAAATTCCATATATAAAAAATGCATAAATTAAATTTATAAATTAAAGTCACACAAAGATATATATTGTAAAACATAATAGACAACAATCTATTATTACTTATTAATTTCAAATTTACTTAAAAAATATAATTTTAAACAATCAAATACAATTTACAATAAAAGAGTTTTTCAAAAGTAAATCATTAATTTTTTATCATTATAAAATAAATTTTATATTAATAGTATCTTTTTACTTACTATTTTTTCTAATTATTACTTTTTTACTCTATGTATCTTGTTTCTTATTTCGTATCTTAATAAAACATGAACAAACAAGGAAACCTATGACATTTGAAACATTGTCAACATATGATAATCTATTTTTAATATCTTTGGAATATTTGTACATTTACACATTAATAGATTTGGTTCTTTAGTAGGAAATAAAAAGATTGTAATTTAATTGGTTGAATACAATTGATGAGGATAATGCAATATTCCTTGATTACTTCATCTATCAAATTTTAAATCTTGAGGAGACATATAAAAGATGCGATAGGAATCTTATCCTCTACAACTTTGTATAAATATATTGAAACATATGTCTCAATCATAACTGTCGGCTAAAAAGATATCAACATAAAATCATAATCTAAATAATAATAAAACCTCGGACAACCAAATTAAAACAGCAAGGCAATCAAATGCCTTTGTGTGGAGTGGCGAACCAAATGTTAATGGAGGGCAATTTCTTGCAGTTGCAAGAGAATAAAAACCAACGAGGGAAACAAGAGAAGAGAAATTCGAATCAGCCAGCAACTTCGCATACTTGCAACGTACGAGGAAAACCGTTCATTCCGCACTAAAACCGAATAATGGGCGCGGAACTTTCACGCAGAATATAAATCCCAACGTGTCTTCCAGCAGATTGAAAATAATTTTTGATTCCATAGTTCACTTCTTTATATGCGCAACTCCAGTATTTCTCTCCACAGCCTCGCAATCACACAGAACAAAGAAAAAGAGAGAATTGAAATGGCAGCTGACAATGAGAGCAAGCCCACGCCTACTAAGCCCACTTCCTCCCTCACCATCAAATTGATGGTGAATAAGAAAAACCGGCGCGTAATGTACGCAGAAGCCGGAAAAGACTTTGTGGATATGCTATGTAGCTTTCTAACACTTCCAACGGGTGTCGTTGCGAAACTGGCCCTTCGCAGTGACACCACCACAAAGCCCTGCTGTATCACTAATCTCTATAACAGCGTCGAGGCCTTGCCAGATTCTCTTTTGAAAGCCGACAAATCGGCCCTCCTCGGCCAAAAAGTATTCTCCACCATCTATACCAACGAGACACTCAATATTAAGGCGCCCGCTCCTCCTGTTGCTGCTAAGCCTGCCGAGCCTCCCAAATATTATGTCTGCAGCAACGCCGGTTCGTCAAGCTACAAGCACTATCTTAGCCCACAGTCTGGGTCTGTCAGATGCCCCTGCGGATACTATGTTAACCGGGAAGTCTATTTTGTCGATCTCCCCGCTGATTCGACCCCGCAACCTGTTGTACCTGCAACTACTCAGGGCTATGTTAAGAAGCGTGCTAATTTTGTCATCACCGATGACCTGAGCGTCCTTCCTGTTGATTCCACCGCTACCATTGTCAACCTGTGGAACAAAATTCAAGTGAAAGAGCCCACCGAACTGGAAGAAAAAAATGCTACTGTTGGTCCAGCTGAGGTACGATTTATTAATGGATTTGGGTGTTTCTTCATTAGTTTAGAAACTTGGACGTCTGTGTTAACGTGAGTGTGTATGGCAGGTGTTGGGATTGCTTAAAGCCGCCATGGTTTCCACCACGGCCTTAAACGATGTGTTCAAGGTGGAGACAAAGGTAAAGTTTTGAGTTTTGCAGAGAATTTGAGTCACGTTTAAACAGTTCTGGTTTGTTTAGATGATTTATATGGAATCACATTTTAAGTTCTGATTTGTAGACGATTTATATGAAATCACATTTTAAGTTCTGATTTGTTTAAGTGATTTATATGGAATCGCACTTTCTTCTTCATTAGAATCCATCTAAGATAAATTATATAAACAAATTGTTTATTTCAAAATGAAAATTCAGATTTAATGCACTGAGCATACCTGTTTTCTTTTGCTGTAAGCAGCCTGTTTCATCAGGGGCTCCAATGGACACAGAATCGGCTCGAGCGGTGTTTCAGGAATTTCTGCTGAAATTGATGAAAGAAGATCCCAAGTTATTTGTCAAAAGCTTTGCTCAAGCGGCATAAATCCTTCCTCATTTTACTGGACATGATATTATAATTAAATAAAGTATATGTCAGTAGACTGGTATTATTTATACGATCGTGTCGAATCATCTTATATATTGAAGTGTTATTAGTCTCTGGTTTTACAGTGATGGATAAGTGATAATTTATTCAGTAGTTTTATGGTTTAATTAATTAAAATAATTAATTTTTAATTACTGTTAATATTTTTGTTTATGTAATTTATATTAATTAAATTTGTTTATATAACAATTATTTAGTTAAAATTTTATTGGTTAGATTATTTGAAATTGTATTATAATTTTCGCATGTAATCATTAATTATTTTTTATTATGTTTTCTTGGTATTATATTTAGATTTTTTTTGATTAGATATTGCTATAATATTTTTATTTATACAATATTTATTCAATAATAATTTATTAAATATTTTGAATTTACTAGATCTATATTAGTTAATCATAAATACAACCTCAACATTATAATTTTTAAATGTTCACGCTATAGATTCATTTAACATAACTTGAAGTACATGTAATAGAGTCTAGAGTATAATGGAAGAACTTCTACAATAGAAAAATATACAAGGAAATGCAATGCAAATAATTTATCATAATATGCCACTTTGAGAAGGAAACCTCTAATAGTCTTCAATAAAAATAAAAAAATTCAATATGATGAGGATAATTAGCCACTAGTTCACATATATACCTATTTTTTCCTTGGTTATCATCCACATTGACTAGATACTTAACTATAAGCTCTAGGATGACCCAACAACCCATATATATAACTATAATAAAGATTATATAACTTAGTAGCCACAAACCAATCTATCCATAACCCTATACACACAATATGATTAGGGTTGTAGCATATATGCATGTACACCACCTCCTAATATATTTTTGATAAGAAATTTTAGCCATTTTAGGAGATTCCAATGTGATTTTGGTATACATTAAAAAAATATGACTTGGATTATATTGTGGTTAAATTCAATGAAGATAAGCTTCAAACAAGTATGAGGGAAACTTTGGTAGGTAACGACAAGGGAGAAAAGACATCTTTAAATATTTATTTATTAAAACATCATTATCTACACGCATATTTTCTTCTACCACCAAAATGAATTTAATGCAAGGATGATGTTCTTTGAGGGTTACTACCAATTAGTACCAATTAATGAGATGAAAGAAATTAAACATGTAAGGTGCATTATTCATTTTAGAGTAGGTGTTACTCATAAATTTTGAGTCTTTTTGCTAGTAAATAGTTTCATGGTTACTAATTTTTTTAGATTATTTGATTCTTATAAAACTTAATGAGAAATCATATAAATCTTAACTATAAACAAATTGATATTGGGAAGAAAAAAAATAAAGGGTTTCTTATGTCTATATCAATTTTTCACCATTGTCGATTGTTGAAAATCAAATAATAATAGACACAAATTTTTGAATGATTCCTCTTACAACTTTGTTTCCTTTTAAGTTGAGTATGGAAAAATTTATACTAATATTGTATCACTCTATAAATTACTCATCTTGGAAAAGGTTACATACAAAGGTATGAGGTTAACACGTTTAGTTTAAACACCATAAATTAAGCAAGACATCTCTATTTAAATGGGTTTTTATTTCTTATTCATGAATGGTGGGAAAATTTATACTAATATTGTATCACTCTACAAAATACTCATCTTGGAAAAGGTTACATATAAGGGTATGAGGTTAACATGTTTTAGTTTAAACATCATAAATTAAGCAAGATATCTCTATTTAAATGAGTTTTTATTTCTTAGGCATGAATGGTGGGAAAATTTATACTAATATTATATCATTCTACAAAATACTCCTCTTGGAAAAGGTTACATACAAGGGTATGCGGTTAACATGTTTTAGTTTAAACACCATAAATTAAGCAAGATATCTCTATTTAAATGAGTTTTTATTTCTTAGGCATGAATGGTGGGAAAATTTATACTAATATTATATCATTCTACAAAATACTCCTCTTGGAAAAGGTTACATACAAGGGTATGGGGTTAACATGTTTTAGTTTAAACACCATAAATTAAGCTTTTATTTCTTAGGCATGAATGGTGGCTCTTAATTACATGCATATTTCCTTCAAAGATATTTATTTAAGTTCTTTCTATTTTCTAGAAGAAAATTATTATTTACATGGTACAAATGATTACAACATACATAGGATTTATTTCTATAAAAACAAGCTAGAAAAGTGTGCCCAACTGTTACCCACTAAAAAGAAACATTAATTTTGTATGGAATAAGAGCCTAGTTTAAAGCCATATAGAAAAATATTATGATAACCCATCAAATGCGAAGCAATATCATACTTTCTTTTAGTATCATTGTCTAGAGAAAAGAAATCATAATGGGTTCTTAGGACCGTAAAACATTTTTTGAATAGATGTTACTACAACCAAAAAGTGGATGATAAGCTCATTTCCATCTAATTGATCAATAATATGGTTCAATATTTTTTATTTATGTACATTTATGTTAATGTATTCATAATTGTGCATGTGAAAAAAGATTTTATTATTTATATTTTAGTATGTTTGTTATTTTTATTTCTCTTCATTCTATGATCTTAATCTATGAGACATATCCCAAATTTTAAATATTGTCAGTTTTTAGAATTTCATATATAGGGTGCTGCCAAAATAGTGGTTTACACTTTTTGGGAGATTCTGATTTTAGCTGAAATCACATATTTTTAGAAAATATAATGATTTAAGCCTTGAAAAGTTCTATTTAAAGGATTCTAATTAAAGAGGGTTTGATCAAACCACCTTAGACCAAGCCCCCTTGGATAGAACCCCACTAGTTTTAAACCATACCTGTAATAGAGTCTCCTTTACACCTATCAAAATGCTAATAAAAAACCACTTTTGATTTACCTTTTGGGGGATCAAATGAATTCATTTAAATTTTATTTTTTATAAGTATGTAGTGCTTATTATAAGCTTCCAAAAAATTTAATTTTAATTAAATTTAATTTGATTATTATATTTATTTTTTATTTCTTGTGAATGTAGGTTTTTCACCAAAAATCAAGCTCTTTGTTCTGCACATGTGGAAAATAGAAGATTATCAAAAATAAATTTTGAAAAATATGAGTGCACTAGATATTGAAGTCCTTGATCCAACAAAAAAATTAAAATTGCATTTTGATACATACTAAAAAAGTTACGCGTTATACGATTTGCTATGTCTGAATTATAATTGGTTTGACTTCAAAAATTGATTAAAGACAAAATAATCAATAAAAATATCTAACCAAGTGGAAGCACTCGATATCAAAGTTACAAATCTAAATTGGAAAGAATTAGAATTTTATCCTTCATGGAAAAAAATTATATGGTGGCGTCACTTTTTGAAATGTTGTTTTAAAGAAAAAATAAAAAATTGAGGGAGATGGAAAAAGAAGTGAAAATTTGGTTCCAAAATTCTTGAAAAAAATATATTTAGAATCTACAGAAAAAATGTCACAAAACTCTAGTTTGCATCATCTTCAAATTCCTCATGGTTTAGCTGCTATAGGTGCGAAAGTGAAGATTTAGATAGAAAAAATTATTTCAGTGTCCGGTTTGGCCAAAAATTGTAAACCACTATTGTGGGATCACCCTATAAGTTAAGATTTAGGCTTGCCCTATAATAGATCATAACAAGGGGAACTTTTGATAACTTGACCTTCTTAGGAGGTCAAGAGAAGTTTTTTTCTTAGACTGTAGGAATCAGTGTGTTGTAGAAAAAAGGGTCTCTTGCTTGACATGGGATCAATTCATGATAAATTTGACTTAATGGGGCCTTGATTCAGGTGTTGTGACACATTTTATGCATCCACACTAGGTCTTGGAACCTTGCAAATTGAATAACATGCTTTTATCAATGTCTTGTAAAGGTGTTGTAAAGTGTTCTAAAGGACTTTCATGCATTTCTAGACTTAATGGACCCATTTCTCCCTAATTCAAAATTATAAATGTTTTTAATAACATTACTACATCAATCTAGAAGGTTTTTGAAATAAACTTAATGATAAACTAGTGTTGTAATGTGTCTTACACATTCACATTGTTTCTTGTGCCTTTCTACGCTATGTGGACCTCATTTTAGTGTTGAAAAGTGCATTTAATCACCTTTTCACATTGAATTATGTGTTCCAAGCCCTAATTTACCTTCACATTATCATTAATAGGCCCCTATTAACCCATATTATGCATCCCAAGGCTTAAATTGATCAAATAACTAACAAAGTTGCAATTTAAACCTTATTTCCTTATCTCCTAGCATCTTAGCTATCAAATTGGCCCCTGTGGGACCTATTCGCAATGCATGGAGAATCAGTCCCATTCAGGTGGGACCCATTCACCATGGGTGGTGAATCAGTCCCATTTGGCTCAATTTTGACCTTTGAGCGAGAAAAAAGTGAAATTCAAGTTTAATATTCTTTCATGTCAGCCTTAGGGATCCAATTTTTAGGCTAATAAGGTGAATTGCCTATAAAATCACATCTCCTAACTCATTTTCACATTCATTCTTCATATTCATCCATCATTCTTCCATCTCAAGTCAAGCAACTTAGGGTTTCTTCATTTGAAGTCACCAAGATATCAATTTTCAGACATTCACTAGGGGAGATTCTACATGTTTTGTTGTAGAATTTCAAGATCAAACATCATGAAAAGGAAAAAAATTCCATTATTGGATGTTTCATTCCATTCTTTCATCATTTTGGTTTAATTACCTAAAAGGGGTTTGACCAAGGCAAACCCCCATGCCCTAACATCCAACTTTTCTCCTTCTCTTCTTGTGTGTTTGCAGATGTAGGACTCTTGGAAGCTTGGAAATCAGTAAGAATCAAGTTGCAAATTTTCTCAAGCCTTCTCCTCATTGATCAAGTCAAAATATAAAAAAAACTCACTTCTAGGTTTGGAAATTAGAGTTTCGAAAGTGGACACCTATAGGAAATCAAAGTGCAAACTAAGAGCTTCGGATTCCACCTTTGAATATTTAGAAATTCAAAAGTAGAATTATTCTCCATCAGTGGTGAATGAGTCCTACTTCCAGGTCAATTTTGTAGTTTTCTATATTTTTAGATACCCTTTTGTTTAAAACAGGTTATGGCCTAGTTTTGCAGAACTGGGACTAATTCTCCCATAATGGTGAATGAGTCCCACTAGGCCTAAAAACTAGTATCAACAACATTTTAAATTTCATTTCTAGCCTCCTTCAACATCTCAAGTGCACACTTTTAGTTTGGTTCATTTCTATTAAGTTTTGCATTCATTTCTAGTTCATTGTTGCATTACACAATGTATTTTCAAACAAGTCACATTTCTTAGTTTTTTCATACTTAATTAATCAATTTCATCATCTAGTTGCATTTAGATAATTTCATTTAGTCTTAACTTCATCATACACATCTTAGATTGAGTGAACCACCTATATTTTGAGTGTGGGATCTATCTCTTTTCATTAGGTGAAAGACCCTGATTGAGCAAAAGAGGACTAGCATTCCTAATCCCAAAATCCTTCGGTTCAATCGGGTAGCCCCCCTATAAACTGTAGTGTGTTTGGTAAAAAAATTCATGTGACCAGTGATACTAGTGCAACATGCCCTTCGATACTACTTGGACTGGACCTCACGACCTCTTGCCTGCAACATGATGCTTTAGCCAATTGAGCCAAGGCCCTCGCCCCAAGATCAAGAAGAGTTTAAATGTTTACTAAAAACCACATTTTATATCAAATGATTACTTTGTAAGGTCTTATGGTATATGTCAACCATTAATTCTATAGTTTTAAAGTTCTGATTTTAGATTCTTTTATAATATTCCTCTTAATTTATGATATGTCATTTAATATTCAATTTAAAGGAAGCTTCAAATATACTTGTAGTGTCAAAAAAAGTAATCCTTTTTCACACTTAATTTGAATAATTGACATAAAATTGAATTAATTGTATCTTGGAATAGTGTTGTAATGTTTTGTACACATTCACTAATCCATTTTATGAATCTATGACAATTGCATTGAATGTGTAATGATTACAATTAAAGAAATCCAAATTAATTAATCAAAATTAACACACGAACATGATTAAATAAATAGAAATAACAAAGTGATGAAGTTCAAAATGAGAGAAAAGAGAGAGAGAACGCAAACAAAATTGATAACAAAGTTTGTCGTAAGAATGACTACGTCTTTGAGCCCCTCTCAAATGAGTGGACCGATCCAATTAATTCTCGAGAATAACGGTTACAAAATTCTGGCATAGGTTCTCCCTGGTACAAAGAAATTTTGAATAACTCCTCCAAAGTGCACAAGAACAATCTCCTTGAAAGCACGGGAGAGAGAAAAATTTTACCAAAATTATTCTCCCAAGTTACCACCACTTACCTTTTCCCATCCAACACTACCCCTTTTTATTCATCAATATTACTCAAATTGGTTACTAACCAATTAATATTCTGGTTTTCGGGCTTTAGGAGGTTTAATTAAGCCTCTTTAATAGATTAGAGGTTTTTGAATTTTAAAATATAGGGTGGAAGTTTAAAAATAGGGGGTTTAGGAGTTTGATAAATACTCAAAACTAATCGAGCTCCTATATATTCTTGGAGTTATGCAGTAGCTCAATGGTGGTTAGTTATTTTTCTTGGTGGGGGGTCCAAGGTTCGACCCTCCCGCCGGCCTTTTCTTAACCAAATATCAGCTCATGAGCAACAAAAGAAACAACCACCTAATTTAATAGTAAAGCACGCATGGCTAGTATAGTGGTTAGGTGGATGAGGAGGAAGGCAAAGGTGGGGGGATTCAATCCCCCCCAAACAACTTTTTTAACAAATAAAACCGACCACCATGGAGGAGAGATGGAGGAAGTGCCATGTGTCAAACTGTAATAGGTCAAAGGATGAATGTACCATGCTGATGTCAGCATGGTCAACATTTTTACCCAACCTTTGACTGCTCGTAACTCAGGCAAACAGAGTCTGATTTGTGTGAAACGAATGCCATCGGAAAGCTCTCAACGAGATCTTCATGTTGAGACCAGTGTTGACCAATTTTGGTGACTTTGAATTTTTTCCTTTCTCTCTGACCTGAGCCCTAAGCCCTGAGTTGACCAAGGTTTGACCGAGCATAACTCGAGCTCCGTTTGACTCTATTCGAGTTGCGTTGGAGTCAGTATTTTGAACTCTTCCCGATGATGCTAATTTTGGAGAAAATGAGAAACTTCAATTTTTGGCAAAGATCCTCTAGATTAGTCCTCCCCACTGGAGAGCTTTTGGACCTTCGAAAGCTAGTTACTTGGAAAGTAAGTGAGGGTAAAGTTCCCTCACTTTACAAATCTCCATCCATCTTTCCTTGCTTGGATTCATCCCCTTCAGTCCCACTCTGAGGTACTCAACAAGTCCTCTTTGTGAAGTCTTGGTTTTCCTATCTAAGATGACATCCTCTAGGAATTTTGACATGTACTCCGGTGAAAGATCATCAACTAATGGAACCTGAATGCCTGTGTCTTCATCCAGTATCATTGAAGGCTCGTACAACTTTAGATTCTCAACAATGGGAATCGAATAGATGTGCATGTTTGGAGGAAGATTAAGGTGGAAGGCATTGGTTACGATCTTTTCCAAGATCTCAAAGGGACCATACCATATCGGCTTGAGCTTCCTTCCTTCGCCTTGCATTCTTTCCTTGCTGATATGTAACCAAACTCTGTCTCCAACTTGGAAATGATGATCAGTGAGATGCTTATCATGTTGAGCCTTGTATTTGGTTTGGCTCTTCTCCAACTGTGCTTCCACTGTCTAATCAATTGCTTGGACTTTCTAGATGAAATTTAAAGGCTTCTTTGCATCATGGCATCCATCTTCAACATCCTCATTCCCAAAAGAAAAATTCATCGATGTTTTGGGCACATAACCAAAGCAAGTCTCAAAAGGAGACCTCTTTGTAGAAGAGTGTGCTACATGGTTGTAAGCATATTGCACATAATGAAGACTCTCATCCCATAACTTGGGATGTTTTTTGCAGTAACCTCTAAGCAGATGCACAACTGTCTTGTTCACTGCCTTTGTTTGCCCATCGGTCTGTAGATGGAAGGCTATAACTTCTTCAGTTTGGTGTCCATGAGTCCCCACAAAGCTAACCAAAATTCCCCTAGGAATCTCGAATCTCGATCTGATACAATAGAAGTAGGTAAACCAAAATGAACCCATACAAATTAGTACATCTGGGTTGTTAGTTCAACAATGACCTACTTTTTACAAGGCATTAAGATACACATTTTGTTGAACTGATCAACTACTACAAACAAGTAATCATGTCCTTTCCTAGACATTGGTAACCCCCCGACAAAATCCATTGAAACACTTTCGCATGGACAGGATGGTACAAGTAGAGGTGTGTACAACCTCAATTTCCTATTACTAGGCTTACTTGTTGCACACATGACACAACCTCTAATATACTTAGTTACAATTTCTTGTATATGAGGCTAGTAACAATATTTTTGTAGCTAAGTGATTGTTTTGCTTACCCCAAAATGTCCTGCAATCAATGAGGTGTTTGATTCTCTGATTACCTGCGCTTGTTCATCTTTTGGAATGCATAACTTTCCCAAGTGATACAATAGTTTATCCTAAACATAGTAATCTTTCTCTTCTACATGTTTTCCTACAATTAGAGTTGAATATATTTCCTTAAAGTCTTCATCGTTAGCATACTATTCCTGAAAACTTTCATGTACCATGGAACTACCTTTAAGGATAATCAAAGAATTCATAATAGGAGGCCTAGACAACATATCTACTACTTTGTTATGGGAACCTTTCTTGTACTTAATTACCAAATGAAACTATTGTAGAAAACCCATCCACCTAAAGTGCCTACTTTGTTGCAGTTTGGATTGTGAATGCAAATACTAAAGTGACTGGTGATTAGTGTGGATTACAGTTTCTTTTCCCATTAAGTGGTGTTTCCATTTTGTAACACTTTGAACTAATGCATAAAGTTCCTTATCATAAGTAGGATAGTTAATAACTGCACCTGTAAAGGTCTCAGAGTGATAGCAGATTGGTTTACCTCCTTGCATTAGCATTGCTCCCATGGAAAATACGCTTGCATCTGTCTCGATCTCAAATGGTTGGTGTAAATCTGGTAAAGCCAAAATTGGTGATGTGATCAACCTTTCCTTCAAAGTGTTGAAGGCCTACTGTGGACCTCCCCACTGAAAATTTGTCTTCGTATTGGTCAATGCGTGCAATGGTGATGCAATGTAGGAGAATTTTGCATTGAACTTTCTCCAATACTGGACTGCACCTAAGAAACTTTTGACTTCAGTGAATGTACTTGGCTTAGGCCATTTTAAAATAGCTTTGACCTTCACTGGGTCTAATTTCAATTGACCACCACCTACGACATAGCCTAAGTACATTAAGGATGTCTTAGCGAATTTGCATTTAGAAATCTTTACAAAGAGTTTTTCTTCTCTCAATACATCAAAAAATTTCCTTACATGACTTACATGATCTTCCCAAGTTTGACTGAATACTAGAATATCATCTAAATAGACTATGAGAAAATCATCAATAAAAGGACAAAATACATCATTCATGACTCTCATAAATGTAGTTGGTGCATTGCAAATCCCGAAGGGCATGACCAACCACTCGAATAGTCCCTATTTTTTATTAAATGTAGTTTTCCAAATGTCATCTTTTGCAATTCTTATCTGATGATATCTACTACGCACTTGTCTAACTTAGTGAAATAAACTATATGTTTTAATTGATCAAGTAAATCATCAATTCGGGGAAAAGGATACCTATTCTTTATTGTTATCTTGTTCAGGGCTCGATAGTTGATGCACATTCTCCAAGATCCATCTTTCTTTGGAACCAACACAATTGGAGAACTGCAAGGAGATGTACTAGGATGGATGACTCTTTTTTCCACCAACTCCTGAACTTCCTTTTTGATTTCTTCATTCTACAAAACTGATAAGTGGTACATGTCGATATTTAGAAGAGGCACATCTTGCTATAATTGGATTTCATGTTGTATTTCTCTCTTAGGTGGTAATCCCTTTGGCTCCTAAAATAAGTCATCATAAGCGGAAACTATTTCGGCCATCTCATTTTTATACTCTAGATCACACCCCTTAAATGCTTTAGCTTTTTCATCCTCTTTGGGTTTTACAAGCATTAATACAAAGTTCTTACTAGAATTGACCAACCTTTTCATTTGATCAGCATTAACTAGTGCAAGATCAGTCTTAACTTTGTGTGCCCATACAATGTATTCTATCATGTTTTTAAAAATATGATACTTATTCTACCCCCTATAAAAGATTGATTTTCTATCATACAAATAGGGAATCCCTAACACAAGCCCACAAATATCCAAAGGAACAACATCTATCTCTACCTCATCAACAAGCTTGTAGTGATAGAAAATTTCAATTTAAATTGTTTTGTTACCTATAGTTGAGCATCATTGCAAAATCATCCAAGTGGATATGGCTTTGGATGGGGTGTTGTAGCTAGATTAAGTTTCTTTACCACCTCTTCAAATATTAAGTTGACTTGAGAACCCGTATCAAACAGTGTGTCAATCTTAGTGTGCTTAGTTACAACTCGAATATGAAACAATTCATTTTGTTGCTTATCAGCTTTAGGAGGAGTAGATCTACTTTACTTGTACTTGAATTTTCATTAGAAACATTTGCATCAGAAGAGATAATTATACCTTTCCTTTTACCTTGGACCCTAGTAGCAACAATTTGTGTTTTGTGTCCAGAGTCGAATCCAAGATCTTGCTGAATCACTGCAACACTCTTTTGCTTGCCTTTATTGCCTCGATATCTTTTTAGCCTTAATTTGGGATGCAGCTTCGAACACTTTGAATCATCATGCCCCTCTTTCTTGCAATGGGAGCATGTGGGCTTATCACCCTCCTTAATTGTAGTTGTCTTCTTCCCTTTGCCTTTATCTTTGTCTTTTTCTTTACCTTTAGACTTCCCCTTAGATTTAGATGGTTTCTTTGCAAAATTATCACTGAAAGTGTTCTTACCCCTTGACTCTAAATGAGTGACTTGGACTAACACTTCATCTAGATTATTAGGACTCAACATTATAATAGTATGGGTATGTGCAGGATCATGATGGGCCAAAAAGTGGCAATATGATGGGTATTTGGCTGACGACTATTTTTTTTACCCAAAATTGATGAAACGAAAAGGGTTTTCAAAGGAGATTCTTAGCTTTTCACCAATATAAATTATGCATTACTTTGAATTAAATAAGTAATTATTATTCATTTTCTGTTGAAATTATGACTAAAGTCTTGATTGATAGGTTGATTGAAAAACATCTATAGCTTTCAAATGGTATCACATTTTTTGAATCCAAAACATGCATCACATTCTATGCTTTGCATAATATAGGATTAAAAAATAAAAATTGAATTTCATGAAGTTTTGACCAAGTTAAGATGGTCGACATATGAGTTTTTATATTTTTAAAAGTTGTAATAAAAATTCAAAATTAATTATATACCCGAAAAAATTACAAAAAATATGCATCACATGGGGCATGAGTCCTCTACTTATATCTAAAGTATTATAAAAATATTATCATTTTATTATGGTTAGGGTGGTCGAAGACACCTACTTCTTTTTTTCCTTGAAATTTAAGTACCACTACATTGAAATTTCAAATTTTCACCAAATAGTTTTTTTTTTTAACAAACCTAGTAGTTTAGAAACTACATTCAATTTTCTAAAGATTCTATTCTTACATATTTTTGAATTAATATAGATAACTTATTCAAAATTTTATGTCAAGTTTCCTAACTTTTATTTTTCTCAATTTTTTGCCACCTAAGGGCCTGTTTTTTCCATGACGATCCTGCACATACCCGTATGCCTTAGGTAAGAATGCAAACCACCTATATACTTAAGAAAAGTATCCTGAGTATACAATGAAACATTTAAAGCAATAGCCCATTTTCTAAACTCATGGGTGTAATCTTGGATAGACTAACCCTTACCTTGCCTAAAGGTTTGGCAATTCATTATTAATTGTTGCATATAACCTAAAGGGTAAAACTATTTTTTAAGGGAAACAACAAATTCCATCCAAGTCATATTAACCTTACCATGGCGAGCAATTTCCTCTCGAGTCCTACTCTCCCACCAGGTGAGAGTTGTACCTCCCAACCAGAGAGTGGCTAACTAGATCATAAACGCATCTTTTTTTAGGCCTTGAATCCTACAATACACTTCTACCTGTTGGATCCAATAATCTAACTTTTCGGCATTTAACTCACTACAGTACTTAGGCAATTCAAATTTTACATCCAGTTTAATAATAGGCTTAGACTTGCTTTTGAAAGGATAAACAGTATTAGAAGAGGAAGAAGAAGAAGGGGAAGATGTAGAAGAAGGAGAAGATGGAAGAGATGGAGCTTCTGGAGATTTTTCTTCTTTTTCCTTTTGATCTTCCTTCTTTTCTCATTCAATGAACCTCCCTTTTCACACTTCTTTTTTTCTATATAAAGCTCTTCCACCATAGCCTTCATGACAAGAAAGCCTCGTTGAAAATTGTTATCATCAAGCTCTTGCTCAGAACTTTTCCTAGCTTCAGTTTCCTCCATTGTTGGAAAATTCCTTCGTTTGCCGATCTCAAGATTGTATTCTTCAAGTTCACCTTCACCTCACTATTTCCTGGATCGTGTTAGCATCCAATTTTGCAATACTAGTCACACAAAGCTCTAATACCAAACTTGATTTTTTTTATGGATCTATGACAATTGCATTGAATGTGTAACGATTACAATTAAAGAAATCCAAATTACTTAATCAAAATTAACACATGAACATGATTAAATAAATGAAAATAACAAAGTGATGAAATTTAGAATGAGAGAAAAGAGAGAGAATGCAAATAGAATTGATAATGAAGTTTTTCGTAAGAACAACTACATCTTCGGGCCCCTCTCAAATGAGTGGACTGATCCGATTAATTCTCCAAAATAACGGTTACAAAATTCTAGTATAGGTTCTCCCTATTACAAAGAAATTTTGAATAACTCCTCCAAAGTGCACAAGAACAATCTCCTTGAAAGCACGAGAAAGAGAAAAATTTCACCAAAATTATTCTCCCAAGTTACCACCACTTACCTTTTCCCATGCTACACTACCCCCTTTTATACATCAATATTACTCTGAAAATTGGTTACTAACCAATTGACTTTACAATATTCGCCAATCCCCCTTTACATAGTAAAATATTTTAGAAAATCTCCTCTATTTACATTAAAATAACTAAATAATCCCTTAAATCATTTGCAACCTCCTTTAAAAATATTGATAATCTTTAATACATATTAAAGCCCCTTAATATTTGGGTTTTCGGGCTTTAGGAAGTTTAACTAAGCCTCTTTAATAGATTAGAGGCTTTTGAATTTTAAAATATAGGGTGGAAGTTTAAAAATAAGGTCCAAGGTTATTTTGCTTGGCAGGAGGTCCAAGGTTCAACCCTCCCATTGGCCTTTTCTTAAACAAATGTCAACTTACTAAAAAATAACAAAAAACCACCTAATAATAGTAAAGCACACGTGGCTAGTATAGTGGTTAGGTGAATGAGTAGGAAGGAAAAGGTGGGGGGATCGAATCCCCCGCAAACAACTTTTTTAATAAATCAAACCGACCGCCATGGAGGAGAGATGAAGGAAGTGCCACGTGTCAAATAGTAATAGGTCAAAGGATGACTGTGCATGTTGATGTTAGCATGGTCAATATTTTTACCCAACCTTTGACTACTCGTAACTCGAGCAAATAGAGTCTAATTCATGTGAAACGAACGCCATTAGAAATCTCTTGATGAGCTCTTCATGTTGAAACCAGTGTTGACCACTTTTGGTGATTTTGAATTTTTTTCTTTCTCTCTGACCTGAGCCTTGAGTTGACCAAGGTTTGACCGAGCATAACTCGAGCTCTGTAGCTCCGTTTGACTTTGTTCGAGTTGCGTTGGAGTTAGTATTCTAAGCTCTTCTTGATGATGCTGATTCTAGAGAAAAATGGGAAACTTTAATTTTTGGCGAAGATCCTTCAGATCATTCACATCATTCTAGGGACCTTATTTGATTAAAATGTACCTTAATTTGTGTAGTGTTGAAAAATGCATCCCTTGACATTTTAACACTTGTTTGAGTCCTCCTTGTGGATTTTGGCTTAATGTTGCCTTGATTTAGTGTTATAATGTGGATAACACATTCACATTAGGTCTTGGGCCCTTATGAACTAATGGAATTCAATGGAGCCTCACAAAATTGTTGTGAAGTGTTGTAACACACTTTCACACTTTTCTAGGGTTTTATCAAATAACTAAGCATAATAAACATAATTTTAATCATAACCAACCTTAATCTTGCCTTATTTGGAGTGTTGTAGAGTGTTGTAACACACTTTCCCATTTCTCTAGGATTTTCATTAATAATTGGGCTTTCTTATGCTTTAATTGGCCCTATTTTGCATCCACAAGCCTCATTTATTGCTTCTTTTCAAGGATAATTCTGACACAAATCATTAGCCAATCATAATTCAGGTGTTTTTGGCTTGTGTGGCCCATATTTGGTGATCTGGGACTCATTCACCATGTTGGGAAAATGATTCCAATCTATATTTTTAGGTCTCAAACCTATTTTTACACCTTTCTAAGCACTTTTTTATTTTTGGTCCCATACATTATGCTAGGTGGGACTCATTTGCCATCTTGGGTGAATGAGTCCTGTGTGACCAAAATTCAAATTTAATTCAAATTTTTGGCAAGATTTTATTCTCCTAGACCTGATGTCGGCTTGTAGTGTTGTAATTTCAATAATTCTTGCATAAATGAGTATAAATACAAGGTTCTTTCTGTAAGATGGGGTTTCTTAGTTTCTAGCCTAGAATAAGTGATAGCCAACACTTCTAGACTATTAACCACACCTAAACAAGAGAACACAAATAAAAGAGAGTAATAAAATAAAAGCAAGTAAATGAAACACTCCCCATTATGGTTGATTACTTCTCTTGTCTCTCCTTCTTATGCAATCTTTTCCCTCAAATTTTGTAGTAAACTTGAGCAAGTACCTGCAAATAGTAAGTAAGAAAGTTGGAGATGAAAGGTTGTTAAGTTGAAAATGGGAGAGGAAGGTTGCTTTTATAGACAACCATTTGAATCAATGGCTGAGATTAATCGTCTAGAAGGATTCCAAGATCAATGGTGGAGGATGCATGAGAGGGAGGTTACAAAATGGATGGTTGAGATTGAGTCTCAAAAAGATGCGAAGATCAATGGTCCAGAATTGATGCACCAAGAATATACTATTCTTGGAGAAATCATGAAATTATGATGCTAACGACTATGACAGTAATGAAGGCTATGACAGGGGTTAATGATAAGGTATCTTTGACTGGAGGAGGTGCATAAATAATTTAAAGTAAATTATTTATTCAAAAATGGAGGAAAATGTAGGAAAGGGACAAGTGGCAAATAAATAATTTATTCAAACTATTTATTTGGAGAAAATGAAAAGGAGCATTTGATTGATCAATTTAATTAAATGGAGAGATGAAAATTGGAGAGGAATTAAATAATTTCAACAATTATTTAATCATAGAAGAATAAAATGCCGAATAATAATAATAATGATTTGACTATAGAGAAATAATTGAATAAATGATGATTTATTTAATTATAGAAGAAAGGGATATACTAGCGACACAATTAAATAATTTTTTAATTGATCAGTATAGAAATGAAAAAGGTGAATTAATTAAATAATTAGAAATTTTTTAATTAATAGAGGAATATGATTGAACATAGTTGAATAATTAAAATTATTTAATTTTGAAGGATGAAGACCAAGAAAAATGATTCTCGCAGACATAGGACATTCTTTAGTGTCTACATTTTTTCCCCTCTTTGACATAATGCAATTCATCGCATTGTGTCAAAGGAATTCAGCCTGGAGATGCTCTAGGATGCCCTGATGACAAAAGGGTACAAGTATGCCCCCTCAGGAAAATTTGACAAATTTCCAAAAAAAGTTAGAAATTTGGAAAATTGTCCCGATAAGACAAAAGGATGGCTAGGATTTTGATGGTGAAGATAGAATTGATGATAAAAATAAAAAATAGGGTCAAATTTGAGGTCAAGGGTGTTAAATGGTGTGTCCAGAAGGCAAGGCAGGGAAAATACCCTAAATTTTGACCTATAAATGGTAATTTGAATTTGAAAAAGGGTCATTTTCACATTCCATATTTAGAAATATTGAGAGCTTAGGGTGAGTAGGCAACAAAGATGTCTCCAGTTCCAAAGGATTTCCACTGTGCATATTGGATCCACACACACTGCCATCCTAAGGGAGTTCCTACCCGGTATGTACTATGAACCCATGCTTTAATTTTTTTGACTCACATGCATTTAGGCTAGGAAATAATTTAGTAGATAGTTGTGTTAATTTCTGGGAGATTCTGATTTTTGTTGAAATCACATATTTTTAGAAAATATAATGATTTAAACCTTAAAAAGTTCCATTTAAAGCATTCCAATTGAAGAGGGTTTGATCAAACTACCTTAGATCAAACCCCCTTGGATAGAATCCGGCTAGTTTTAAACCATACCTATAATGGAGTCTCCTTTACACCTATCAAAATGCTGATAAAAAACCACTTTTAATTTACCTTTTGGGGGATCAAATGAATTCATTTAATTTTATTTTTTTTTAAGTATGTAGTCTTTATGATAAGCTTCCCAAAAATTATAATTTTAAATAAATTTAATTTAATTATTATATTTATTTTTTATTTCTGAATGTAGGTTTTTCATTGAAAATCAAGCTCTCCGTTTTGTACATGTGGAAAAATAGAAGATTATCAAAAAAAAAAACAAAATGAGTGCACCAGATATTGAAGTCCTTGATCTAACAAAAAAGAAAACTAAATTTTGATACATACAAAAGAAAGCATTATACGGTCTTCCTATGTTTGAATTGTAATTGGTTTGACTTTGAAACTTGATTAAGGAAAAAATATTCAATAAAAAACTATCCAACCAAGTGGAAGCACTAGATATTGGAGTTACAAATCTAAATTCGAAAGAATTAGAATTTTATCCTTCATGGAAAAAAATTTATGCGTTATACGGTGAGCATCACTCCTTAAAAATGTTATTTTCTAGAAAAAAATAGTTTTTGAGGGAGATGGAAAAGAGGTGCAATATGATTCCAAAAATTTTGAAAAAAATATATTTAGAATCTAAAGAAAAAATGTCACGAAACTCTGGTTTTCATCATCTTCAAATTCCTCGCAGTTTAGCCACTATTGGTGCCTAAAAGTGAAGATTTAATTAGAAAAAATATTTCAGTGTCCAGTTTGGCCAAAAATTGTAAACCACTATTGTAGGATCAATTGTTACATGGCATGTGACATATCTATTATCGTGTTCGACACATTCAATAAGTAGTTTGCCGCAATTGTCTCGGCATGATGCAAATGCATAAGGATAGGGAAGGAGATGTTTGTGGTGTGACACATGAAATTATGTGACACAAGTGCGTTTTCGAGTTACATATGTGATCGAGAATTATGCAAATGACATTGTGTGACACATACATTGCATGGAATGATGCATTTGTAGTTGCAAGACAGTTATGCTTTATGTGACACATTAGATAGAAAGTGTGATGCAATTTCCTAATTAATGATTTTCCCCAGACTAGGAAAGTTTGACTTGGTCAATTTAGGTTCGATAAGTAAAATGAGGATTTTGGATTAATATTATTGGTTTCTTGATGTTTTCAGGTTTTTCTTCTACCCATTTACACACGAGAGTCTAGACCATATGTGTTTTGACTATGGAACCAATTAGGTGATGATGAGAAGGGTGTGTTTGCGGAGCTAGGTTTATTTTATGTGACATATATGCCCACTATTAGGGAAAATAGGGGCATGTTGAAAACACTAGCACAACAATGGCACTTGGAGATGAGCAACTTCCATTTTCCTATGAGGGAGGTGACAATCACCCTAGAGGACGTGTACATGATCCTAAGATTACCCATTCATGGTGAGCATGTGTGGTATGACCTGGCTCGAGGACTTTAGGTGTAGTATGAGTGTTACAAGACCAAGGATGATTCTGAGCTTGGGATCGAGGGATACTAGATCCAGTGGGAGGCCCTAGCGGAGACATATGATCAACTTGACTGTGTTCTATGTGCACTAATAGTAGGAGTGATGATTCTTGATCGCAGGGGTCATGGCTTCCTATTTGGTTGGGGAGATATGTTGGGGTCAATGATTTGCATAGGATAGTATATGCATGGGGGCCATGTATTTTGGTGATGTTGTATTTCCAGATGCATGATATCATTTATAGAGAGGGGAAGAGCCTGAGATGTGATGTGACCTTGCTGATAATTTGGGCATGGGAGCACATAGCAGTGTTTTTGCCACCAATGGTTCGACAGGCGGTGGGTACAACACTGTACTCTTATCTATATTAGCGGGCCTTGACTTAGACACACGTTGGAGATGTGGGCTACTAGAGGAATGAAATTGACACACTGGTGAGTTTCATTTGGAGACCATATAGGACATGCTCGTTGTGGATAGATGAGGATGACTGCTTACCTTGGTGCAAATAGCTAAGATATCTAATCAGACAGAAAGTATAGAGTTAGAAAATTGTTGAGATGTATCTACTAGAGAGGGTCTGATGATAGTTTGGGGAGAGGAAAGGAGTTCTAATGGGCAAAGCAGAGTATGGGCGATCATCCTATGAGTTGCATCCCTGGGGCCCATAGATTGTAGTCACCATGGCAGAGCAAGAGATAGATTCCTTATAGGCTTTGGATTGGGAGTGGCAGGGAGGAGACGTAGATGTAGGAACCACACCAGAGTATGATGACTGGTAGTGGATTCACAGGCCCATTCCAGTTACAGATCCATAGTAGCCAGCGCCAATAGAGCGTAGAGTCAAGGGTATGAGAGGTCAATGGGGAGGCAGAGGTGGGAGGAGCAGAGGAGATGGAGGATGAGGAGATAGAGGAAGATGAGGGAATGATGGGGGTGATGGAGGAGGAGGACAAGGAGGAGGTGATAGATAGCCGAGGAGGAGAGAAAAAGGGTGACAGGAGGGTAGGTAGATGTCACCCATCTGAGAGTAGTCAGACATGGAGGAGGATCGGCTGGAAGTCAGGGAAATAGTAGAGGCACTAGTACAAGCCAAGGAGCAACATGCAGAGGTGCTTGTAGTGGAGGTTGCACAACTGGAGGCTATGGAGGTTAAGGGAGGTGGTGATTGAGGATAGGGAGAGCAAGAAGGAGGAGATGAGGAGGCAGATATGGATGAGGTAGAAAGGACTCTCTATGAGAGGATCATCATGGGAGAGGAGGAGATGCCATAGGAAGTGGGGACCAAAGAGGGAGAGGGGTCACCGTAGTAGAGGATAGCCACTCTACATGTTCGGGTGCAGGCCCTAGAGTCACAATTGAGGATAGTGACTGCAGAGAGGGATGAACTTAAGACCGAGAGGGATGAATTCTAGTTAGAGAGGGATCTGGCAGTCATTAGCCAACAACAGATTGATCAGTGAGTGATCGAGTTCACAACCACATGCAACAGATCAATGGTTGAGGTTGCTCGAGAGTATGCTAGGGCGAGTAGGGCTAGCCAGTATTACTGGGATCTATATGAGAGACTAGTATTGCTCGATAGGAGAGAGCCTACATTTTTAGAGATAGATAGTGGTTTATAGGGTAGAGGGCACAACAAGACACATAGCTAGCGGTCATAGAGTAGGTCCCAAGGTCAGACTTCGGATGCTATACGATCCACTCCCTATGAGAGGCCTCCTACTACAAAGCATAGGGCTAGAGATGCACCACACAAAGAGGATGCCCCAGGGATAGGTGATTAGGGTAGTTTGGGGTAGAGCCTCTTGTTGTTTATGTATTAGACACTGATATTTTATTATTGAGCCTATGAGCTCCACTTTTATTGGACACATCTTGACATTTTTCTATGACACATTATTTTTTTAGTGATATATAGATACATGTTTTTGGTAGTGGTTGACGATATGCATTATAATGTGTTTATGTATTTATGATGATATGTTGTATGATGGATTCTTTTGCTATGATTATGATGTTTTTTGATACATTCTATATGATGATGTGATGGTTTTGATATGCTTTATGATTATGTGCTTATGACTACATTATAAATGTGGATGGTCTAATGTTTACTAAATGCAGTGTGATATGATGATGATCTATATATGATTATCCTATGAGTATTGTCATGCATTTATGGTTATGGATGTTTTGATTATGTTATGTGTGAATGATGAATGTAATGGAAATATCCTAATGCAATTGGATATGGAATGTATTAATGTAATGTAATGTTTATATGATAATGAAAAATGTATGATGGAAAATATGTAATATGAATAAAAAATGTGATGTTGAATGTGATATGAATATATATGATATGTAATGTGAAGTGTGATGTAATATGTGATATGTTAAATGTGATGTTATATGAGATGCAATGCAAATGGGTTGTAATGCAATCATGTTATGGAATGTAATACTATGAGATATGGGATGTAATGTTATAATGAAATGTTTGATGTAGATGGTACTATCATGATGATGAGATATGAATGGGCCATATGGATGCAGTTTGTGTTTTTGTATTTTCTTATGCCAATATATGTGACCAAATATGAAAATGATGTTTATGATGATGGTGTTTTCTATGATGACATCTAACATGATTATGGATCCAAGATGTTTTTTTGTGTCACGAGACTTTGTCAAGATGTAGAAAAAATAAATGTTAGTGCAAAGAAGATGGAGGAGATGAATGTTAGTATGGAAAAGACAAAGGAGATGGAGATGAAAAGTTAGGCTAGGAATGATAAGGGATCCAACTTTCATGCTTACATTTTTATATTTATCATCATTGGGTTTCAAAAATGTTGCAAATGGTCCACAAACACCATGGTATGACATAGACCAAGGTGTGCAAGGTGACCATTTGGGAGAGACAAGTAGTCAAAAAGAAAAGGAATGGCCTAGCTCATACTAAGGACCCAATTATCCTAGTCTTTTTTCCAAGACAAACTACAGACAAAAAACAAAGAAAAGAGGCCATGATCCATCATCGTCTCTCTAAATCCGTTGATAGGACATCCTCAAAGAGACTAGTAACATGACTCAAAACCAATCAAGAAGATAAGACAAGTCTAGACTAATAAAGTGGTTGCCAAGATAGTGCTTTCCAATGATAATGATGAGATTGTTTGATTGACTGATTAGGTTGACCAAGATGACTAAGTTGATTAATAGGTTGACAAGGATTGCTAAATTGATTTAATTGACCAACCATAGCCTTAAGAAGGACACATCTTGATGAAGGAAAGATTGATTGATTTGAAAAAGTTGATTGATAAAGATGAAAAAGTTGATTTGATCGTTAGGTTGACAAAGATTAATTGACAAGTTGACAAAAGTTGACAAATTCATTTGATTGATTTTAGGAAGGAAATATCATGATCAAGACAAAATTGATTGACCAGGTTGACAAGTTTTATTGTGACAAATTTTGATCATTTGTTTGACAAAGATTGATGAATATGACCAAGTGATGTGACGATACCCAACTACAGGAAGGACACATCCTATTTTAGGGAAAAGGACACATGTGATGAAGTTGACCAAATGATAAGTGTTGACAAGGCACCTAACTGCAAGAAAGACATATCTTGCTTAAGGTGAATGGCCAAATTGAAAAATTCTAATCTCAAGAAGGACACATCTTGATAAAATACAAGAGATAGGACCGAATGAGACAAATGACATAATGCCCCATTCTGATTGAATGGCCAGTTTGATTGATTGATGATTAAGATGATTGATTGATGAAATATTTTAGTGATTTTGTTCATTTGTTGATTTGTGATTTGGTTTGAATGATGATTTCTTTCAAACCAAGGACTTGACCAAACCCTAACAGACTTGACCTAGGGGGGCTTAGGGCCTCATCGATAGTGTAGAAGTTGAAAAACCAACTTCACAGTCCCCAAGAACACCTGCAAGAAATCACCTATCACATGCAATAGATATTAAGAACAAAAATGAAAGATGTTCTATAAACTCTCAGAGCAAGTTTGTGCAATCAAAAAATCAGCATAATTGATTATTGAATGCAATTGTCTTACAAATAATAGAAAATCCTTCAAAAAGGAAATGATGCAATAAAGCATGAAAAATCAACCCTAATCTTATCTTGAGCAAAAAGACAGCTCAATAAGATAAGGATAATAATTAAATAATAATTATCCTAGGAAATAAAATATGCCTACGAAAACTTATGCTAAAGTGTAATTAAATAATTAATTACACCAACACCCCACCATAAGTGCAACTTAGGGAGAAGCAAATTATTATGCAAAGATGAGTCCCGACAACAAGGCCTGATCAGGTACTCATTTAAAAATTCAATGCAAACTAAATCAAACGGGGTAAAGGAGAAAGCCACGTGGGAAAAAAACTCCTCCCCAAAATAGAATGCAAACTGACTAAGTGCTGAAAGATGGAGGAATCCATAAGACCCCCCAAGGACACCATCCATCACAAAGATACATAAATGAATCCCCCCATAAGAGAGGAAGAAAGAGACCACAGATCCCCCCCAGAATGAAGTAACTCCAAAAGAAGTGGGGAAACTACATCTCCTAAAAGAAGTGAGAGGGAAGAGGTCGAAAGAATGCAATCTCTGAAGGTGAAGTAGGTGCAGCCCAAGATGTCTCCATAGAAGGAAGTGTGACCTCAAAAAATGAAGAAGTCAAAGTAGGTGAAGACTCAATAGAAACCTCCAAAGATGTATGATCAACTGGATCCTGTTGCACTGAAATAGAAGAAGCAACAGGAGGTGGAGGAGATGGAATGGATGGATTGAGAACAGGATCCGAAGTGAGAACTCCAATGTTCAAGAAGCCAAATCTCTCCTCTAAATGATGATGCACACTAGAAGTGTGAGGAATAGCTATAGAAACAAAAGCACCGCCAGTAGCAAAATCAGTGAAGGAATACAACCGAGATGAGTGATCCACTATCCCAGTAGCAATAACTGCTCTACTCTCCAAGTCTCTGATGATAACCGAATCAGGTGTGAACTCCACAGATCTCCCATTGCCTCCATGTGTGATCTGATAAATGGAAAGAAGGTTGTTTGTCAAGTGAGGGACACACAAGAAATCCTGAAAGGAGTGGTCCCCAAAACTAATAGACCCCTTCCCTATAACACTCATGTAAGTGTTGTTTCCCATCAAAATGGGACACATAGTGCAAGGCTCAAGGAAGTGAACATAGTCTATGAAGATGCCATATGATGAGATGCTCCTGAATCTAGAAGCCATCTCCCTAATCCAATACCCGAAGAAGCACAAAGAGTATGTCCCTTCATATCTGTTGAAGTATGTAAACCAGCTGTGCCTGTGTTATGCTACTTTGAAGAAGAAGAATGAGGAGAAGAGGATGATGCAGACATCCTAGAAGGCAAGTCAATCTGATGTTTCTGAAGAAGATGTTTAAGCTCATCAATGTCCTTCTTGTAACAATTATGTTTTGCATGTCCTTCCCTCTTGCAATATGCACATGTATTCTTCTCCTTCCTAGATGATTTCCCCTTTGAAGAGGAGGATGAATCTACGGACTCCTTTTTCTGCTCATGAGGTTTGGAATCCTTTTGTTTATGTTTCTTTCCTTTGCTTTGAGAAGCCTTCTGATCTCTGGGCTCCTATGACGGAATAAGTGCCTGTGACGAGGAATAAGTTTTCACCATGCCCATGCTAGCTAACTTAGCTTGCTCTCGAGTGAGAGATGAAGCAAAGTCATCAAGAGATGGCATAGTGAATCTCGTACCAAGTGCATCCATAGTGGCATAAAAGGTAGATACAAAAGCTGAGTAATTTGGTCCAAGCTTAGAAAGAATGGACAATATCAATTGAGAGTCTTCTTTCTGAACACCACACTGTGACAATTGTAATCTAAGAGACTTGAGTTTGGTGAAAAAATCTTGGATGCTATCAAAATCCCTAGGATTTAAGCCAATAAACTCATTCTCTAACTGAAACTCTCTCATAGTATCTTGCTTCCCAAACAAAGACTCTAAAGTGGTCCAGATCTCATTAGGTGTTGTGTAAGACTCAATGTGAAAAATAAGGTTAGATGAAAGAGACAGACATAATGTACCATAAGCTTCATCACACCTATTAAACCATTCTCTCTTTTCAATAGCACCTATAGGTTCAATTTATGTACCCATGGTTACCCTATACAACCCTTTGTGTTTCAAATGAATCTCCATTTGTTTTTTCCAATCAAAATAGTTGAATGGAGTAAGGGGTGCAATATTATGTAAATCCATGACAAAAAAAAACAATATATACTCTCAAATAAAAGAACAATGCTCTCTAATCTCAAAAAAATAGCTTGATTTCACACTTCCCAAGAAAATAACTAAAAAGGTAAAGGCTGAGATCAAAAAGAAATATCAGATACCTGGTAAAAATATCTGAAAAATAGGTTTGAGATCTGTGTGGATCACTGAACTAGCTTTCCAACACCTATTTGTTTTCGAAAAACAAAGCCAGGACACAAAATTTATGCCTCCCAGAGTGAAAACAACAACTTATGTCTTTGACAGGCGAAAAGGCACCAAAATGGAAAAATTAAAAAATCAAACCACCACCACTATGAATATCGTCAAACCAGCTTTCCAACGATATCTTGTTTGCAAAAAAAAACCTCTGTTTGCCCAAGTTATGAAAAAATGAAAAAAATCCCTATTAAAAGGCCTTTCAGCACTAACAAGGGTCAAAATTTCGGCCCCCTTGCTCTGGCCCTTAGTCCTGCATGTGACCACTGGCTATAGGGGTTTTAAAAAAAATCATCGGTGGGGTTGGCCGTAGCACCTGGTCATAGATGTGACCACCGGTGGGTGCTAAGGGGAAGAATGTCCGGCGGGGGCTGCAAGGGCTGGCTCTCGGTCGTCGATGTGACTGCCGGCTCCCAGACCCAGATGTGACCAATGGTAGTGGCTTGGGGCTAAACGGCCGGTGGAGCGGCTCGGGCTGAACGGCTGGCGGAGCGGCTCAGGAGGCTGCACCCGGTGGCGGAAGGGTGGCGGCCTGCTTTACAATAGGTAGTGCAAACAAATTTCAAAAAACTTTGATTTTTTAATTTTTTTTGAATTTTTGCATCGATCTGCGTGCCCTAGGGCCTACGGCCTTGGGGCTATTTTTTTTCCTTTTTTTCAACTTTCACTGAAATCAACGAAACGAAAGGAGTTTCTGGGGTTTTTGGACGCTTTGATCGTGATGGCGACATCCATTCAAGCCCAAAATGCTCTGAAAATTTGGCTACCCCCAGATCCATAGAAGAAACTCCTGACTTGAAACCCTTGCACAAAAAAAGATGTTGTGAAAGAATATCTTCAAAACATGAAAAAGCAACGATAGGTCTGGAGCTCTAATACCATGTAGAAGTTGAAAAACCAACTTCACAGTCCCCAAGAACACCTACAAGCAATCACCTATCACATGCAATAGATATTCAGAACAAAGATGAAAGATGTTCTGTAAACTCTTAGAGCAATTTTGTGCAAGCAAAAATCAGCATAATTGATTATTGAATGTAATTGTTTTACAAATAATACAAAAGCCTTCAAAAAGGTAATGATGCAATAAAGCATGAAAACTCAACCCTAATCTTATCTTGAGCAAAAAGACAACTCAATAAGATAAGGATAATAATTAAATAATAATTATCCTAGGGAATAAAATATGCCTAAGGAAACTTATGCTAAAGTGTAATTAAATAATTAATTACACCAACATATAGATGGACTTTCCTATGTAGCAATGCATAGAGACCTCGTAGTTCGACATGACTTGATTTTGTCTTATTTGACAAAAGATTGGGTCATGATTTTATTTGGACAACCTAAAGGGACTAACCTAATGCCTCAGGGGATCATTTAAGATGAGCATTGCCTACATAGAAAATGTGTAGAGATAACGTAATTTGACCATTCTAAACTAACTCAGACTCAAACTCAGACTTAGACTCTATTTTTTGGGGGTCTTTTAACCTTTTTGAATTTTTTTTTTTTTTGTATTTTGATGGTTTTTTTATTATTTTTGTATTTTTGAAGTTTTATATTTTTTTTTGGATTTTGATGGTTTTCTAATGCTGATATTATTTCTGATGAAGATGTAGGTCAAGGAATTGCCCCTAGTCAGGTGCAAGACCAATTTATTGTGTGCAAAGGGGTAGCAGTGAATGCAAAGGATGATTGGGATACCCAAATGTTGGTGGTCTCCAGGCCATGGAAAGATGACAAAATTTATTATGGGTGAATAACATGTTCAAATGGATGAGCCGGAGGATGAAAGACCATATGGAGTGATAATAGACAAAGGAGTAGGGACTAACCACACATGGCACCTATCTAGTAGGTTTTCACCATGGTACTTATCGAAAGCACCACCGAAGTGGTTTTCACTTTTGGACAAATTATTTCTCTTTACTATTTTTTTGAAATTTTTAGCATTTTTTTGATTTTTTTGTTATCACCAAGGCTCCTATTTGCCAGGTTTTCATCAAGGTGACCATTTTTATTTTATTTTTACTTTTTAAGGGGATACTCTGAGAATCAAATGTAACACATGCGGAGGTGCATGCTATTGATAGGTTCAGAGAATGGCTCTCCTTTAGGAGTAGAAAGTTGATAAACACTTGATCGATATGATGTTGTAATGATATAAGGGCCCAACCAATTAGGTTCAAACTTTCCAGGTTTTTCTCGTTCTGCCTGATTCTTTAGATTTTCTTTTAGGACTAAGTCACCAATGTCAAAGCTTTTGGGTCAAACCTTTTTATTGTAGTTGCGTTGAAGGTGATCTAGTATGCTTGCAAATGTGTCAAATCATTCTATCTCTTTTCATCCAGTAACTCTAGCTCATGTAGATGGGATACATGGTATTCTTCTTGATCAATCAAACCTTGCATTGACACTCACAAAGAGGGTAACTCGACCTCTATAGGAAGTATTGCCTCAGATCCATAGACAAGGGAATATGGAGTGGCTCTAGTTGGAGTGTCGACACTAGTATGATAGGCCCATAAAGTAGGATTGAGTTGTAAGTGCCAGTCATAGCTAGCATCATTGACAGTCTTCTTTAGGATTTTTAGGACGGTTTTATTAGATTCCTTAGCTTGGCCATTTCCTTGGGGGTAATATGGAGTAGAAAAATGATGTTGAATATGGAATTTTTCACAAATCTCATGGATATCTTAGTTTTTGAAAAGGCAACCATTATCAGTGATGACGGACTATGGAATACCATAGAAGAAAATGATATAATTCAGGATGAATTTGGTTATCTTCTTTCCAGTGATGTAAGTCAATGGGATGGATTCAATCCATTTCAATAAATACTTAGTAGTGATAAGAATATACTTATGTCCATTAGAAGAGGTGGGATGGATCTTTCCTACAAGGTAGAGTCCCTAGTGAGAAAATGGCCAAGGCAAAATAAGTGGTTGTAGTTCCCAAGCTAGTGCATGTATAAGATCTCCATGAATATGACACTGGTGACATTTCTTGACAAGGTGATAAGCATCATGTTCCATTGTAGGCCAATAATATCCCATTCTTTTGAGCTTTTGAGCTAAGGTTGGACCAGTAGAGTAAGCTCCACATATACCCTGGTGTACCTCTTGCAAGGTTGTTTGTGCTTCATTTGTGTTGAGACACTGAAGAAGGATGTTATCTAGGCTACAACGATAAAGGGTATCTCCAATGATGGAATATTTAGATGCTGGTTGAATAAAGGTTTTGCGTTGGTTAAGGGACAAGTTAGGAGGGATAATTTGGTCATGTAAATAGGCGTAGATGTCTTTATACCAAGGAAATTCAAGACCAACATGTTCACACACAAGTTTAGTTTTGGGGACATCGAATGTGGGGATAAATAGTTGTTCCACCAAGAACTCATATTGGTGGGCATTGTTGGAAATGTCCAAGAGAGATCCAATTGTAGCCATTGCATCAACTGCTTTGTTTTAGATTCTTGGTATTTATTCAAAGGAAATATTATCAAAGTATACTATGAAGTTGTCTGCCATGCACTTGTAGGGCATCAATTTCTCATCCTTGGTGTCATAGTCATCATTAACTTGTTTAATCACTAATTGAGAGTCACCATAGACTTGAAGGTCCTTGATTTTCCAATTTATTGCTATTTGGAGTCCTGTCAATAGTGTTTCATATTCAACCATGTTGTTTGTGCATGGAAATCCTATTCGAAATGACTTAGGAATGGAGTCTCCTTGAGGTGTGACAAATAAAATATCGGTGCCTAATCCATGACTTGTGTAAGATCCATCAAATTATAGCTTCCATGTTGTTGGTGTGTTTATGACAAGGATTGATTCATCTGGGAATTCAGATACTAAAGGATGGCTTGCTTTTAATAGTGAATCTACAAGTTGGTCAGCTAT
This sequence comes from Sequoia sempervirens, assembly GCA_007258455.2. Lineage (NCBI taxonomy): Eukaryota > Viridiplantae > Streptophyta > Pinopsida > Cupressales > Cupressaceae > Sequoia > Sequoia sempervirens. The sequence goes on from VDFB02000008.1 coordinate 39,999,250, forward strand.
TACTTGTCCCTTTATTGCTTTGTGGTCAACATATTCAATTTCATATTCACTTAGGACCATAACCCATTTAGGGGTATGTGCAAGATCATCATGGAAAAAATAGACCCTTAAGTGGTGAAAAATTCAGAAAAATCATAGTTAGCCAACTTGATGTAAAAATTTAAATAAGTTATCTATATTATTTCAAAAATATGTAAGAATAGAATCTATAGCAAATTGAATGTAGTTTCTAAACTACTATGTTTATTTAAAAAAAAATCTATTTGGTGAAAATTTTAAATTTCAATGTACTAGTACTTAAATTTCAGGGAAAAAAAAGAACTAGGTGTCTGTCTGACCACCCTAACCGCATTAAAATGATAATATTCTTTTATAAGATTTTATATATAAGTAGCAGACTCATGTCCCGATGTGATGCATATTTTTTTGTAATTTTATTCCAAGTAAATAATTAATTATGAATTATTACAACTTTAAAAAAATATAAAAGCTTGTATGTCTAACCACCTTAACTTGGTCAAAACTTCATGAAATTTGATTTTTTTTAATCCTATAGTATGCGAAGCATAGAATGTGATGCATGTTTTAGATTCAAAAAATGTGATATAATTTGAAAGCTATAGATGTTTTTCAATCAGCCTATCAATCAAGACTTTAGTCATAATTCAAATAGAAAATGAATAATAATTATTTATTAAATTCAAAGTAAAGCATAATTTATATTGGTGGAAAGATGAAAATCTCGTTTAAAAACCCTTTTCATTTCATCAAATTTGGGTTAAAAAAAAGTCATCAGCCACATACCCTACACATACCCAACATATCGCCACTTTTTGGCCCATCCTGATCTTGCACATACCCTTAGCTAGCCTTCCTACCAATGCTACTTAGTTGAGTAGATATTTCAAAGGATAAAAAATGGCAATCAACTTGGTTTTGTGATTTAACATGTAATTTCTTAGTTTTTGTGCTACAAATACCACTTCTAGACATGCTCGCTCAATAGGACTATAGTTTAGCTCATACTTGACTAAAGTGCAGCTGATATAGTATATTTCCCTCTCCTTGCCATCATTATCATTTTGTGATAAAAGTGCCCCCAGTACTGATGTAGTAGTTGTCACATATAGTATCAAATTTCTTCCATTAATTGGTGGTATAGGGAATGGCGGAGTCAATAGATACTTCTTGATTTGGTCAAATACTTCTTGACACTTGTCAATCCAATTGAAGGGAATCTCTTTCCTTAACAAATTTTGGAATGGATGGGTCATGTTTGTTAGTTGAGCAATGAACCTGTAGATTGATTGTAGTCTTCCTTGTAATGTCCTTAGCTAACTAATATTGGTTGGTGGTGGCATGTCTAAGATAGCTTTTACTTTGGTGGGATCAACCTCTATTCATGAATAGGGGACGATATATTCTAGGAGTTTGCTTGATTGAACCCTAAAAACACATTTCTTTGGATTTAGCCTGAGTTGATATTTTTCAAGTTGGTTGAAAATCTTATCCAATATTGCCAAGTGTCCACTTCATTGTAGATATTTGGAGAGAATTCCATCAACATAATCTTCCATAAGGGCATGCATATAGTCATGAAAAATTGTAGTCATGGCTCTCTGATAGGTGGCTCTAGCATTTTTCAGTCCAAATGGCATGACACTCCAACAAAAAGTTCCCCAAGCGCATGCAAAAGCTATCTTTGGTTGACCTTCAGTGGAAATTCTAATCTAGTTATACCCTTAAAATCCATCCATTAGTGATAGTATTTCATGTCCAGTAGTTAAATCTAATATGATGTCAATGTTTGGTAGAGGAAAATAATCTTTGGGACAAGCTTTATTGAGGTCTTAGAAATCTGTGCAAACTCTTATTTGACCATTTGGTTTTGTGATAGGAACTAGATTTGATATCCATTCTACATAATCAATTAGACAAATGAATATGACATCCAAGATCTTCTTAAGTTCTACCTTGACAAGGAGTTCTATCTGGGGGTGCATTTTTCTTAACTTTTGTTTAAATGGCTTGGAATTTGGCAGCACTGACCCAATAAGTCATGTAGAACTAATTTGGGATCCAATCCAAGCATATTTGTATATGACCATGCAAAATTGACTTGTCTTTCTGAGAAGAATGCTATGAACTCAGGCTTTTCCTCAATGGTCAAGGATGCTACTAATTGTATTGTTCAAGAGTTATCTGATGTTCCTTTGTTTCTTCTATAAGAAATGGATATCTCTTAGTCTATTGGGAGACAGTCCTATCCTCCAACCTTGGGTGCCTCTAAGAGGTTTCACCTTCGAATACATCCTTTATTTTTACTTTTTTGTGGTCAACAAGTGTCTTTTGATTTTCACTTAAAGACCTATTATTTTTATTAATTTCTTTTTCCATTTTCACTTTTACAACTAGAGGACATGACGACCTCACCAAAGTATGCGAAATGATTAAGTTCTATGGAAAATCCAACTTTATGATCTCCAGTTGATATTTCGTCATGAATTCCCATGAACTTAGCAATGGCTTTGTCATTCTCAAAAGTGTCTAAACTTGGTGGTCCCTATTGGTCCCAATCTATAAGTTGAGGGTAGACAAGAGGTAATCCATCATCAATACTGTCAAGAGTCATTATGTAGGAAGACAAGGTAAAGATAGCTAGAATCATCAGGCTCCTAGGAGGCTAGATCAATGGATTTACAGAAATAGTGTTGGATCCATTCTTCTTTAGACAAATACATTTTCAAGCGGGTACTTGATGGGTTTCATGAAGAATCAAGGGTAAGCATTTGGTCAAATTCCCCAAGTAGTTTGTCAAGGTCCATGAAGATGGTGGAGGATAGGGAATCCCATTCATATTCATTGGAATCAAAATCATAATCCCAAGGGTCTTCATGTGTCTCGCTCTCATTTGAAGCACTAGCAACCTCACTCAAGGGTGACTCAATACCTCAGATAGTCACTTTTACTGGAAAAAACCATAGCCCTTGATGACTTATTAGCTTAGGAGGTTGTAGTGGTTCCAACATTCCCTTCTTGTTTAGACCAAGGCCACTGTTTCCATCATATCCATGTCGTTTCATTATTTGGAACCCTATTGAATACTGTTCAATTAGTAATTTATTAGTTTCAATGTCTTCCTCTTCTTTGTACAACCATGTAAGAATATGATCGTCCAGAGATTCTTTAGCAAGTTCCCCCCATTTAATGAAGGTGGTAGGAAGATTGTGAATGACAAATTTGGGTTGCATAGGATGTGGTTTTCTATATGATTACAGTGACTTAGGTAACTTTCCAATGAAAAAGAGTCTCTTCATATCATACTCTCCATAGCCTTTGTCTTGGATCTATATTTTAGGTGTGGAAGGTGTAATGAATGAGTTGGATGATTTGAAAAGGGAAGATGGATCAATTTAGTGGGATGGACTGGTGGATGAAGTGGAAGATGAGGCCTCGATTGATGGGAACTTGACACTCAATAGTTCCTTTGAGGTTGGAACAATATTGGAAAGGATTAGGGTCACCTGGAAATGTGATTTAAGTTTCGTTATGTGGGAACTTGATGCATTGATGGTAGGTGGATGAAATAGCCCTCATGGCATGTATCCATGGATGGCCAAGGAGGAGATTATAATGTAATTCCAAATCTAAGACGTGAAATAACGTGTCTTGTATTGTTGGGTTAACTCTCACTGGGAGGGAAATTACACCTTCAGAGGATCGTTTGGCATCATCATAAGCTTTGATTATGATTTTCTTGGTTTGGCCAATATAATTCTCAGAGTATCCCAATGCCTTCTCTAATTTTAGTGAGAAAATATTTAGGCCTGCTCCACTGTCTACTAGGACTCGTCGAATCTTTTGTGTATTAACACATACTTCTAGGTGTAGAGGACTATTATGGTCAGATTTTGGTGCCAAAGAGTCTTGTTTGGAGAAGGTGACGTGGTGTGGCATAGCAAGGTATCCAACCATGGCCTGAAATTAATTGACATAGAGGTTTACGGGAATGGAGGCTTCTTGCAGGGTTTTATCAAGGATTTCTCTATGCTATGGTGAAATGTGAAGGAGTTCCAAAATAGAAATTTTCTCAAGAGTTTTCCCTAGCTACTCTAGAAGGTTATATTGACCCTTTGGTAGAGGATTTATAGGCAGTCCTGAAATAGTTATTTTGGTTCTGTGGGTGGCAACAACACAATCTAATTTTGGCTTATTTATGGTGATAGTGGAAATGTGATCAACAAAGGGTGCCACATTAAGGATGATGGTGTTGTAATCATGTTTGACAACTCAATAGTTGGCATTTTTGTTATTCCCTAAATTGGAGGCTTTCCCTTTATCACGGTCTTGCAAAGGGGTCTTGAATATTGTATGACCAACATTGGTTTTACCTTGTTTATCAACTGAAATGGTTTGATCCTCAATAAAGTCTTGAATGATGTTCTTGAGTGTCCAACATCTAGATGTTTTGTGTCCTTTTGTGTGATGGTATTCACAGTATTCATCATATTTCTGCCAATAAGGTTTGATCAAGGAAGGTTCATAGTTCTTAGTGTCTAGTAGTGTGATGACATTAGATTGCAAAAGTTGTTTGAGGACTGATTCGATAGGTTCACCCAAGGGAGTGTATGTTCTCTTGACACGAGGATGACCTCTTCTTCGTTGGTTATTTTGGATAACATCTAGCATTTGGTTTTGACTTTGTGTTTGGGTATTTGGTGTACTAGATGTGTTTGATGAATAAGGGCCTTTAAGTTGAATGATTGGTCCTTTGGTTATCAGTTTAAACCTTAGTATCATATCGATACTAGGGGAGGGTTATTGTTTTTTCTTCCCATTGATTGTAAACTTTCCTTGCAATCAAAAATTTATATAGTAGTTCAGAAGGACTTGGCTTTAGCCTGTTACTGCTTGGGTCATTTCCCTAGGGTGAGTACTTTTTCCCTCTAAGTTAGGCCCTCTAATGGGTGAACATAAAATCGGATGGGTTTGGCTTTCTGATCATCAAGTTTGCACAAGGTGAGAGCATAATACCTACCACCCTCAAACACTAAGACATGGTGTTCTTTACCCTCTAATTAAATCTATGTGAGAAAGAAAATCATTCATTTTAACCACCAAATGAAATGTTTTCTAATCTAAAACAAGCAAATTGGTTTCAAAATATAATCCTTGGACATTCAAACCTGCAAGACCACTTGTTAGTAGTCTCAAAAGTAAGATCTTGGACCAACAAAAAAGTTGCACAAACTCCAAGTTAGCACCAAAATGAGGTTAGCACCAAACCAAAACCAAAATCTAACAACTAAATAAAAATGAAAGCAAAGATTTTAACTAAACTAAAACTAATATAAAAGTAAAAACTAAAGGACTCAATTTTTTTGTTGCTCCACAAGGAAGCAATTTTGGGAGTCCCAACCTAAGGCCACACGTTGAAAAAAAAAGATCAGAAACCCAAAAACTCTATTCTACTTACAAAAATCAAAAGAAAGATGAAAAATAAGCTAAAATTGAAACTTTTTACTTAGTAGACAAATGCATCACTCCTTTTAGCAGTTGCATCATTGTGTTGTGTCACATGAGGATGGTTGTGTCACATCATTAAATTCAAATTCTTCCGCCCACAGGTGCCTCCTGTAGATGCATCATTTTCGGACAAGTGCATCACTGAGTTTGATAGATGTTTTGCTTCTCGGAAAATGTGGTTCTGCAATTAACAGTTGCATCGTTCCTTACCCAAAATCTACAAAAACAAGTAAAATTTGTAAAAATGTTTTATAAAAAATTGATGTATGTGTCGGGTTCACTAATGTAAAATGGGGTTTCTTAGTTTCTAGCCTAGAATAATTGATAGCCAACACTTCTAGACTATTAATCACACCGCAACAAGAGAGCAAAAATAAAAGAGAGCAATAAAATAAAATCAAGTAAATGAAACACTCCCCATTATGTTTGATTACTCTCTCATCACTCCTTCTTATGTGATCTTTTCCCTCAGATTTTATAGTAAACTTGTGCAAGTACCTGCAAATAGTAAGCAAGAAAGTTGGAGATGAAAGGTTGTAAAGTTGAAAATGGGAGAGGAAGGTTTCTTTTATAGACAACCATTCAAATGGACACCTAAGATTAATCCTCTAGAAGGATTCCAAGATCAATGGTGGAGGATGCATGAGAGGGAGGTTACAAAATGGATAGTTGAGATTGAGTCTCAAAAAGATGCCAAGATAAATGGTCCATAATTGATGCACCAAGAATATGCTATTCTTGGAGAAATCATGATAGGTATGATGTTGACGACTATGACACCTGATGGCTATGACAGGGGTTAATGATAGGGTATCTTTGACTGAAGGAGATGCATAAATATTTTATTTTAAATTATTTATTCAAAAATGGAGGAAAATGGAGGAAAGGGACAAGTGGAAAATAAATAATTTATTCAAATTATATATTTGGAGAAAATGAAAAGGAGCATTTAATTAATCAATTTAATTAAATGGAGACATGGAAATTAGAGAGGAATTAAATAATTTCAACAATTATTTAATCATAGAAGAATAAAAGGTTGAATAATAATTATTATTACTTGACTATAGAGAAATAATTAAATTAATGATGATTTATTTAATTATAGAAGATAGGGATATATTAGTGATGCAATTAAATAATTTTAACTAATTGGGAGAGAAATGAGAAGGTGAATTAATTAAATAATTATAAATTATTTCATTAATAGAGGAATGTGATCGAACATAATTGAATAATTAAAATTATTTAATTATCGTAGGACAAAGACCAAGAAAAATGACACTTGTAGACTTAGGAAATTTTTCAGTGTCTACACTTTAACTCATATTCAACACCTAGCATTCAAGACTTCACAAGAGCATTCAAGTGTCTTCAAGAGAATTCAAGAGCATTCAAGGGTAGGACTATTCATCAATTGTTGCAAAAATTCAAGATCCATCATCATGGAAAGGTTATAATTGCATTATTTCATGTTCATGTGTCATTATCTTATTTCATCAGGGTATGTGTAGGATCATCATGGAAAAAATAGGCCCTTAAGTGGTGATAAAATTCAGAAAAATCAAAGTTACGTAAAAATTTGAATAAGTTATCTATATTATTTCAAAAATATGTAAGAATAGAATCTGTAGAAAATTGAATGTAGTTTCTAAACTAGTAGGTTTATTTTTAAAAAAAAAAATCTATTTGGTGAAAATTTGAAATTTCAATGCAATAACACTTAAAATTCAGGGAAAAAATAAGTAGGTGTTTGTTTGACCACCCTAACCACAATAAAATGATAATAATTTTTTATAAGATTTTAGATAAAAGTAGAGGACTCATGTCGATGTGATGCATATTTTTTGTAATTTCTTTCCAAGTAATAATTAATTATGAATTTTTTATTACAACTTTTAAAAAATATAAAAATGTATGTCTAACCACCTTAACTTGGTCAAAACTTCATGAAATTCATTTTTTTTAATCCTATAGTATGTAAAGCATAGAATGTGATGCATGTTTGATTCAAAAAATGTTATACCATTTGAAAGCTATAGATATTTTTATATTAGCCTATCAATCAGGACTTTAGTTGTAATTCAAATAGAAAATGAATAATGATTATTTATTAAATTCAAAGTAAAGCATAATTTATATTGGTGGAAAGTTGATAATATCCTTTAAAAACTCTTTTTGTTTCATCAATTTTGGGTAAAAAAAAGTCATCAGCCACATACCCTACACATACCCATCATATCGCCACTTTTTGGCCCATCATGATCGTGCACATACCCATCATTTGGTTTAATTACCTATAAGGGGTTTGACCAAGGAAAACCCCTATTCCCTAACAATAAACACTTTTTCTCTCTTTCTTTGTGTAATTGTAGATCTAGGTGCTTTGAAGACTTGAAGATCATTGAAGATTAGGTTACAAGCTTATTGGAGTTGTCTCCCCATTTTCAATGTCAAAATCTTCACTAAAAGGTCATTTACATCCCCCAAATCAGAGTTTCATATTTGGGAACCTAGAGGAGCAAATTGACCAGACTAAGAAGAGCAGATCCAAACTTTGAATTTCCAAAAAATCCAAACTAGACTCATTCACCACAAGTGGTGAATGAGTCCCATTATAGGATTTTTCCAAATATCTTTGTAGATTTGGATACCCATTTAGCTAAAACTTGATCCTATGCAGAGAACTAGATTTGGGACTAATTCACCCAGAATGATGAATGAGTCCCACTAGGATAGAAAATTAGGTTTTTCAAGATTTCAGAGCTCCATTCCATCTCCAACAAGTTTCTAGGTGCACACTTTCTATTTTGCAGTTTTATATTCTGCTTTGTTTGTATTTCCAAATTATTTAGTGAAGCATTACATCAAACTAGGTTTTGCATTTCATCTTGCATGTCATTATCTTTTCCAAGTTTAATCTTGGTGGTGAACCCCTCATCAATCTCTAAACATATTCTAGGATACTCTATTGTCAGATCTCTTTCCCTCTTCTTCATTGGATTGAGATCTCTAGGGCATCCTTGAATGTTAGTTGGAGAAAAGTGATGTTCCATGTCCTAAACCATAAGAACACCCATTTTTTCAACTAATCATTTTAGTGAACTTGCATTGAGAATACCTTCTTTTTTTATTTGGAGTCCATCATCATCCTAGATTTAGCTTGCATTGACTTTCCATTAAGGTTTGCATTAGTTAATTGGCATTCTAAGGTTTCAAATTTTTGCATTAGTGAAAGTGCATATAGGTTGCATTTTTGCAGCTTAAATCATTGCAAATCATCTAAAAACTGTATTTTCATTTAGGATACACATCATACACACTAAAAAGCATAAAAATCAATTGAAATTTTTTGAAAAAAATATCTATTGGGACTCATTTGTCACCTTGGGTGAATCAGTCCTAGTGCACCCCTAAAACTAATTTTTACATCACTGAAAACCTTGTTTTTGTAATTCTATTTGCTTCCATTAACTATCTATTCAAGTTAGTTGACTTTCTGTTAAATGCATTTCACTAAAACAACCTTAAATAAGTCCATTTCATGCATTGCTTCATTTCAAATTTGCATTCACAACATTCCATTTTCATATCATTGCATAGTGTAATCAATAAATAACCCTATTTCAAATCTAAAAATTGCATTTTAACATTTCACTTTAAGTCATTGCATTGCACTTTATTTAATTTTTCATGATAGCATGTTTTCTTTGAAGAGATGTGGCTTTAATATGGTTAAAAATGGATTTCGTAAGTATAACATCCTCTCTTATGAGTTCAATTTCGATTACAACAATGAGGTCATTAAGAAATATGTTATTTATCCTTCTACTATCTTTCATAATTATGAGAACCTCCTAGAGCAAGCAGATCAAACCATTGATGCAATCCTTAATATTACATTGCCCATTGGTGAGGATGGTAGTGTAGACAATCATAACAATCATACGCATTCTTCTCCCAATACCTCTCCTATCAATGACGAAGGTATCTTATTGAAAGAAGATACAAGAATTAAGGGTCTTGATTGTCCCTTTCCTCATCCCCCTTTGGAAGATATTAGAAATCAAGAAGATGAGATCACAGAAACATTTCTAAACATCACCTTACCTAGTCTCTATTCATCCCTTTCCCATGAGAATATTTTAGCAAAAGAACATGATATCATAGATAGCCATGACAATCAAAATTTTCCTCCTAATATCCCTGCTCGATGTGAAGAGGATAGGTTAGTGTTAGAAGAGGCACCTATTAAGAGTCATGGGAATATTGTTCCTCTCTTTCCTAATGCTCCTACCACTTGGGACGATCTATTTAGTAAGCATGAAAATCATAGTTTTCCTTCTCTTGATACCTCCCCTACTTATGATGAAGCTACTTTACAAAAATAACCATGGATAAACATCTTACAAGCTCTCCTAATAGGGTACATATCATGGCACAAGAGAATGAGACTTAAGAGAAAATGGACAATCAAATAGATCCTTCTCCTAATATTCCCACTAGTGATAATCAAGACAATCCAACCGTTGATAACTCCCTTGCGATGAAGTCATTTTGGAAGAACCAATCCTTGAAGGTCAAGAGAATTTGGTTGGTAGTTCTCCTAAAAACTCTCCTCTTAGGGAGACTATTAGGGTGCAAGAAAATGACAACAGTAATGTGTTTTCCTTGGGTGATGGTAAAAAGGTGATACTAGATTTCCCTTTATTAGAGATACATCAAACCAAGACCACTAAGGTTATGAATGCACAAGTTTCCATTAGATCCCCCTTGAATGGAACTCATACATACCCCATGGGGCATCCTAAGAATCCTTTAATTCTTTATCCACCTTCACACAAACCTAAAACTCACAACAAACCCAAATTTATCCTTTACCTGGCACCTAAGAATAATATATTGCAACAGCCAATTCATAATACCATTGCTCATACATATTACTCTAGGAACAATCTGCAACCAAGAGAAACACCTCCAACATCCCTCAACCCATTTCCTAACCCCATCTTACCAGGTCCTCCTCATTTATCTCCACAAAGTGGAAAGGAATACAAGAGTGTTGGCAAGAAGTTAAGTCCGCTTTTTGGCCATTTAGTGGAAGTGTTTTCCCTGATTTCCCGAATTTGACACATTTGACCTTAAATTTTGAAGTACTTAGAGATAGAATCTTGAAAAAGTCACTAATCATAAAATGTAGTACTTGGAGTCTAGTTTCCAAATATGTAATTTATTTCAATACCCAAATGATACAAATTGATTTTCAATAGGCGCTTCTAAAAACCAGTGTTTAAAAGTCATTTTCTTTCACCATACCATGCACATGTACGTCATCCATATTTTGACCTAAATAATCATATTTTTCTAAATCCTTTTGGGAAAATATTTGTAACTCACTGAAACATGCTTTTCATATTTTTTGTAATTTTTTGTTAATTTTTTTTGTGAATTTTTTATTGGCCATAATTGGTGTTGGATATGTGCAGGATCATGATGGGCCAAAAAGTGGCAATATGATGGGTATGTGGTTGATGAATTTTTTCTTACCCAAAATTGATGAAACTAAAGTGTTTTAAAAGGAGATTCTCAACTTTCCACCAATATAAATTATGCTTTACTTTGAATTTAGTAAGTAATTATTATTCATTTTGTATTCAAATTATGATTAAAGTCCCGATTGATACGCTGACTAAAAAACGTATATAGCTTTCAAACGGTATCACATTTGGGTATGTGCAGGATCATGATGGGCCAAAAAGTGGTGATATGATGGTTATGTGTAGGGTATGTGGCTGACAAATTTTTTTTACCCAAAATTGATGAAACGAAAAAGGTTTTTAAAGGATATTCTCAGCTTTCCACCAATATAAATTATGCTATACTTTGAATTTAATAAATACTTATTATTCATTTTCTATTTGAATTGTGACTAAAGTCCTGATTGATACGCTGATTGAAAAACATAGCTAGCTTTCAAATGGTATCACATTTTTTGAATCCAAAACATGTGTCACATTCTATGCTTCACATACTACAGGATTAAAAAAAGAAAAATTAAATTTCATGAAGTTTTGACCAAGTTAAGGTGGTTAGACATACAATTTTTTATATTTTTTAAAAGTTATATTAAAAAAATCATAATTATTTATTTACTTGGAAAAAAATCACAAACAAATATGCATCACACTTAGACATGAGTCCTCTACTTATATCTAAAATCTTATAAAAAAATATTATCATTTTATTGTGGTTAGGGTGGTCAGACAAACACCTACTTCTTATTTTTTCCCTGAAATTTAAGTACTACTGCATTGAAATTTCAAATTTTCACCTGGAAATATATTTTTTATTTTCATAAATAAACCTAGTAGTTTAGAAACTACATTCAATTTGCTATAGATTCTATTCTTACATATTTTTGAAATAATATAGAAAACCTATTCAAATTTTTACGTCAAGTTTCCTAACTCTTATTTTTTCTGATTTTTTTGCCACTTAAGGGCCTATTTTTTCCACGATGATCCTACACATGCCCATTTTTTGAATCCAAAACATGCATCACATTCTATGCTTTGCATACTATAGGATTAAAAAAAGAAAAAATGAATTTCATGAAGTTTTGACCAAGTTAAGGTGGTCGACATAGAAGTTTTTATATTTTTAAAAGTTGTAATAAAAAATTCATAATTAACTATTTACTTGGAAACAAATTAAAAAAATATGCATCACATCGGGACATGAGTCCTCTACTTATATCTAAAATATTATAAAAAATATTATCATTTTATTGTGGTTAGGGTGGTCAAAAAGACACCTACTTATTTTTTCCCTAAAATTTAAGTACTATTGCATTGAAATTTCAAATTTTCATCAAATAGATTTTTTTTTTTAAACAAACCTAGTAGTTTAGAAACTACATTCAATTTGCTACAGATTCTATTCTTACATATTTTTGAAATAATATAGATAACTTATTCAAATTTTTGCATCAAGTTTCCTAACTCTAATTTTTTTGAATTTTTTGCCACTTAAGGGCCTATTTTTTCCATGATGATCCTGCACATACCTTGTTATAAAAAATTATCATGTACGTCACGCATAAGATGACCTAAACTCATCATTTTTTGATTTTTTTAAAATTGAAATGAATTGTTTGAAGTATGCTTTTGTGCAATCTGTTCGTTAAAAAATCATGTTAATAAAAAGTTATTAAAATACTAAAAACCCCTGATAATTCAAGTTTATGGACTTGTTTCATTAGAAATTAAATGAAAAATTAAAAAATAATCCCATTGTAAAAAAATTACATATTTGGAATCTACACTATCTCATCTATAATGGGTTTTAATTTTGTCAAAAAATTCTACAAAAAATGTCTTTAGACGTATGCCCAAAGTCATTATCTTTTTGTGACATTGCTAGGACCTTCAACTTGTAGGTCAAACCAGGTCCAAGGCCTAGGTTCGGATCCCCAAACCTTTTCCCAAACCAAAAAAAAAGCACAAACTTGGCCAAAAATTCATATTTTTAAAAATGGGATCTTGTTCCAAAACAAGATCACATTTCATTAAAAAATATTTTTTTATGCTTTTATGAAATGGGATCCCATTTTGCAAAATGGGATCCCATTTTGAAAATTGTCAAAAATAGAAAATTTCCAAAAATGATTTTTTTCAAAAATGGATAGTTTCCAAAAATGAGAACTTTTCAAAATAGGATCACGTTTTAAAAAGTTGCTAAAAATGGAACGTTTCCATTTTTGGAAAGTTTTCAAAATAGGATCCCATTTTGAAAAGTTTCCAAAAATGATTTTTTTTCAAAACGAGATCCCATTTTTTGAAAAGCGGGATCCCTTTTTGTAAAATGGGATCTCGTTTTAAAAAAAATGAGATCCTATTATTTGATTTTAGGCTTAGAATCCCAAACCTAAATGGGATGTCGTCTATTAAAAAACAAGATCCCGTTTTTTGCAAATCAATTTCGTGTTTTAGCCTAAGGAAAAAACTTCCACGTTTCATGGACTCATCTTCTTTCTCTTACCCACAATCTTGTTGAACAACTTAAAAATACTCTTGCAAAGATATGCCTATGTCACCTAATTTAGAATTCACCTAATTATCACACTATGCTTCAAACAGCCTTGCAACAAGTTCCTATCCCTTCTATTACACAATCAAATGACATAGTGGCCATGATTCAAGGAATAAATGCTAACATTATTTTCCACCAAAGTGAACTTCCCCTTTCGAAGTGCAAAAACAAAATGATGCTTTCATGGTATTATTTCAATATAAAAGAATAGGGATAAAGAGAACCCTTGTTGACACTAGCTCGACCCTTAACGTGTATAGCGTAAACCTTTTTGATAGGCTTCGTGTGGAATTGATTCCTTGTCTATCCATGGATTTGAAAATGTAGAAAAAAAACTGCCCAGTACGATCACTTTACCTATTACAGCTCGAAAGGACACATTGGAAACATTGATCCATGTTATGCCTCATGATCTCTCATGTAATCTCCTTTTAGGTAGACCGTGGATTCATGGAATGAATGGTGTACCTTGCACTCTTCATCATAAAATGAAGTATATTTACAACAACAAAGTGTACACACTTAAAATTGATCCCAAACCAAATAGTTGTTTTACCATTGAGAAAAATAAGGAAAATCCTTTGAAAACATTGACACCAACTACACAAGTAGAACCCATGCAGGAACAAGAAAAAGATAGGTGTCCTAAACCCTTCACAATGATATCACTAGATGACTTGAGATCATTGGATTTCAACTCACCATTCATGGGAGAATACAAGATCATAAACAAATACTTTGAAAAGGGAAAAGAAAAAGTGGTAATATCAACAAAAGATTCGAAAGACCCTTCGAAAGCATCCACCTCAACCACTTTAAAACAAAAGACAACATATTACACAATTTTTTTTGATGAACTTAATTATGAGCAACCACCGAATCCAAAAGAGATGAAGAATCTTTATGGAAAATGTTATGAAATGATGAAACAACTTGGTTATAGTGGAAAAGGATGTGGTGGTAGAGAACAAGGAACCCATGTCCCTATAGAACCTCACGTGCAAGAAAAGACTAGTGGTCTTGGTTATTTCCCCTCAAAATAAACAAACAATCCTTCACTTAATATGAACACTATTACAAAAGATTCTTTGAAAGAAACACAAGAAACAAGGAAATCCTTTCTTAATGTCAATGTCATCTCTCAAAACACTAGGGTGATCCCACAAAGCTAGTTTACAATTTCTAGGAGATTCTGATTCTAGGAGATTTTGATTTTTGCTGAAATCACATATTTTTAGAAAATATAACGATTTAAGGCTTGAAAAGTTCCATTTAAAGCATTCCAATTGACGAGGGTTTGATAAAACTAAATTAGATCAAACCCCCTTGGATAGAATCCCGCTAGTTTTAAACCATACCTATAATGGAGTCTCCTTTACACCTATCAAAATGCTGATAAAAACCCACTTTTGATTTACATTTTGGGGGATCAAATGAATTCATTTAATTTTATTTTTTAAAAGTATGTATTCCTTATTATAAGCTTCCCAAAAAGTATAATATTATTATTATATTTATTTTTTATTTCTTGTGAAAGTAGGTTTTTCACTGAAAATCAAGCTTTATGTTCTGCACATGTGAAAAAATAGAAGATTATCAAAAAAAAAATTTGAAAAATATGAGTGCACCAGATATTGAAGTCCTTGATCCAACAAAAAAATAAAATTGAATTTCAATACATACAAAAAAAGTTACGCGTTATATGGTCGCGCTATGTCTAAATTGTAATTGGTTTGACTTCGAAACTTGATTAAAGAAAAAATATTCAATAAAAACTTATCTATCCAAGTGGAAGCACTATATATTGGAGTTACAAATCTAAATTTGAAAGAATTATAATTTTATCCTTCACAGAAAAAAATTTATGCGTCATACGGTGAGGGTCACTTTTTAAAAATGTTGTTTTCTAAAAACAACTAGTTTTCAAGGGAGATGGAAAAGGAAGTGCAATCTGATTCCAAAAATTTTGAAAAAAATATATTTAGAATCTACAGACAAAATTTTACGAAACTCTAGTTTTCATCATCTTCAAATTCCTCATGGTTTAGCCACTATAGGTGTTTGAAAGTGAAGATTTAGTTAAAAATAATAATTTCAGTGTCTAGTTTGGCCAAAAATTGAAAACCACTATTGTGGGATCACCCACTAATGATTTGAGTTTGTTAGATTTTACACTCTCCTATAAAGGAGAGAACAAAATCTCACAATCTAAAGAGTATTACGTAGGTATGACATCTTTGTCACAAAATATAGGAACACCTTCTACCATTGATCAAGAGGGTATCTTGTCAAGACTCCTCCAAGATCACTTGATATCCCTTCCTCCAAGAACATGAAAGAAATTTTACTACAAGAATTATTTTTGTGCATATCATAGAGTTCATGGTCATGCTACTAACAAATGTAAGGCTTTAAGTAACAAAATTCAATATCTTAAGGAGTGTGGTGCTCTTCCTTATGTTGAAGCATCTAATACCTCTAATTGATACTTACTTTCATCCTATTTGGCTCACCCTTATCTTGTACTAAGTGGGGGCAATGGGTTAGTTAGCCTTGTCCTTGTATTTCATTTGTCGTTGTCTCTTTTGGCTAGTTGATCACCTTTCATGTACATATAAGATAAATCTTGGGATGTGGATGAAATGCCTTAAGTTGGCTTGCATGTGACATAATTATTCATGATGTAGTTCGATTCAGAAGTTACATATGACTTGACATAGGGATTTCTGAATAAGATCTCATGTCTTCTACTTTAAAGCAATTTCTCACAACAATGGTGTTAGCAACTGCTTTAAAGTGGGGGTATACATTGACACTCATATTTCATTGTGCAATTTTATTTCTTCTTGCGATGTGTCATTTTCATGTCATTGGGTGTGATTTCCTCCAAGAGTGTGATACTTCTTTGAATTGTTCTCTCTTGGAGACGTTAGACACAATGTTCCCTAAGAAGAGACCTTGCATGAATTAATCAAAATCCCTTTGAACATTCCTTACACTATTACAATATTAGTTATATGGCCACCTTGCATTCCTATAGAGCCATCCTATTTGTTCATGAGCTCTAAGCATACAAAGTTTTGCTTGCCTCATGAGGCCCAAAAATCATTTTTATGTGGCACCTTATTAAATTTATTAGGAGGTATAAACTTGGTATGGTTTGAGTGGGAAGCCAAATCGAGGTGTCACTTTCCCCATAGCCACATGCATGTGTGTGAGTGCATACCACCCATGAGTGCATGTTTCTCACCTTTTAGGACTTCTCACCTAGTAGACAGCCAAGAGTTTTCTTGCCTCAGAGTGAGTATGCTCTTTTTGGACAAACAACCTAGATCTTATCCACATTGTGTTCGACAAATGGTTGAAGCTTGATCCACCTTTTTATTTTTTCTTATTCTTATTTTTCCTTTCTTTTAGTCATTGACATTGCATGATCACGTATCTTGTTTTGCTGCAAATCATACGCCTTGTGTGTCTCTTTTTGTGCTTATGTTAGTTTGACTTAAGATTTTGGATCCTGGTGGACTGACCACCTCCTTGATCTTTATTATCCTAGACCATCTACATTGGTATGATTGGACCCATCTTGAATTTCTACTTTAGTGTGAGTTTGAAGTGCGTTCATCCTCTAAAGTGGGGGCTAAAGTAGTGTTGAAAAATGGGTCCCTTGACATTTTCACACTTACTTGGGTCCTCCTTGTGGATTTTGGCTTAATGTTGCCTTGATGTAGTGTTGTAATGTGGATAACACATTCGTATTAGGTCTTGGGCCCTTGTGAACCAATGCAATTTAATGGTTCCTTGCAAAAGTGTTGTGAAATGTTGTAACACACTTTCACACTTTTCTAGGGTTTTATCAAATAACTAAGCATAATAAACATAGTTTTAATCATAATCAACCCTAATCTTGCCTTATTTGGAGTGTTGTAACACACTTTCACATTTCTGTAGGGCTGTCATTAATAATTGGGATTTCTTATGTTGTAATTGGCCCTATTTTGCATCGACAAGCCTCATTTATTTCATCTTTTCGAGGATAATCTTGACACAAATCATTAGCCAATCATAATTCAGGTGTTTTTGGATAGTTTGGCCTAAATTTGGTGATCTAGGACTCATTTTCCACCTTGGGCGAATGAGTCCCACCTAGATTTCTGGGTCCCAAACCCATTTTTACACCTTTTGAAGCACTTTTGATTTTTGGTCCCACACATTATGCCAGATGGGACTCATTCGCCATCTTGGGAGAATGAGTCTCGTGTGACCAAAATTCAAATTTAATTCAAATTTCTAGTGGTATTTTATTCTCCTAGATCTAATGTCGGCTTGTAGTGTTGTAATTTCAAGAATTCTTGCATAAATGAGTATAAATACAAGGTTTTTCACTCGTATTAAACACCTAGCATTCAAGAGTTCACAAGATAATTCAAGTGTCTTCAAGAGCATTCAAGAGCATTCAAGGGAAATATTATTCATGAATTTTTGCAGTAATTCAAGATCCATCATCGGGGCGCCGGTCCTAGCTCAGTTGGTTAAGTTGTTCCCTGTAGCAGGGCGCCCACCATGGGTTCGACTCTCCGGCGCTCCTGTGGTACCGGTTGGTGTGTCCGGCCAGCACTGTCGGTCACGGTAAAAAGTTTACCGGCGGTGGGGGGTTATATGGGGGGCCGTGCTGCACCTGATTCCCCTCGTTTAAAATAAAAATAAAAATTCAAGATCCATCATCATGGCAAGGTTCTAATTGCATTATTTCATGTTCATGCTTCTTATCTTATTTCATCATTTGGTTTAATTACCTACAAGGGGTTTGACCAAGGCAAACCCCTATTCTTTAACAATCAACACTTTTTCTCTCTTTCTTTGTGTAATTGTAGATCTAGGTGCTTAAAATACTTGAAGATCATTGAAGATTAGATTACAAGCTTGTTGGAGTTGTCTCCCCATTTGCAAAGTCAAAATATTCACTAAAAGGTCATTTACAACCTTGAAATCATAGTTTTGGATCTAGGAACCTAGAGGAACAGATTGAGCAAACTGAGAAGAGTAGATCCAGACTTTGAATTTCAAAAAAATCCAAACTGGACTCATTTTCCACAAGTGGTGAATGAGTCCCACTATAGGAATTTTTCAAAAATCTCTACAAATTTGGATACCCATTTGGCTGAAACTCGATCCTGTGTAGAGACTCAAATCTGGGACTAATTCGCCCAGAATGAAGAATGAGTCCCACTAGGCTGGAAAATCAAGTTTTTCAAGATTTCAGAGCTCCATTCCATCTCCAACAAGTTTCTAGGTGCACACTTTATGTTTTACAGTTTTCTATTCTACGTTGTTTGCATTTCCAAATCATTTAGTGAAGCATTGCATCAAACTAGGTTTTTCATTTCATCTTGCATGTAATTATCTTTTCCAAGTTTAAACTTGGCGGTGAATCCCCTGTCAATCTCTAAACATATCCTAGGATACTCTATTGTTAGATCTCTTTCCCTCTTCTTAATTTGATAGAGATCTCTAGGGAATCCTTGAATGTTAGTCCTTTGCCATAGTGCTGTAAAGTGTTATAACACACTTTCACACTTTTCTAAGGTTTATTTAATTAACTAAGCCTAATAGACCCTTTTTACTAGAATGTACTTGATGAGTACCCTATTTATGGTGTTGTAAAGCATTGTAACACACTTTCACACTTATCTAGGGTCTTATTAATTGATTATGATTAATTGGAGTTATTTAACCGCTTTAATTCAAATTTAAACCTTATTTATGACACCTCCTAAATATCTATCTCGACACCTAGTATTCAAATTGCATAACATTTAATGGGGTAAATTCAAGGTCCTAGAAAATGGTTCCAAGACCCATTCACCCTAGGTGGCGGATGGGTCCTCCCTCTATAAGACGCCACTTTCTTTATTGATTTGACATGGGTTTTTAGTGTTCTTTCCATCCCTCGAGGTTAGGTCCTGGAAAATTGAGTAAGGACCCGCTCTCCCTAGTTGGCGAATGGGTCCTCCCTTAATGAGGACCCCCTTTTTGAATTTCATTCTAATGAGAATTTAATAATATTCATTTCTAGATCTAGTGTCAGCCTCAATTCTTTGAATTTTAGGGTTAATTCTCTAATTTAGTATAAATACAAAGTTATTTTACATAATTTCACACTAGAAGAAGATTACAAGAAAGTAAGAGATAAAGAACTTTCATGAGATCAAGCATTCATAGTCAAGAAGCAAGCAAAAGTGAATTTTGGAGTAGCACTTCAAGGTCTTCAAGCTCATTTTGTATCCAAGTCAAGCATTATTGAAGGTTGATGCTAGATGCCTATGGAGAATCATGAAGGATTCTAGGGTTTGGGAGATGCACAAGTCATGCAACCAAGCCTAAGGACTTATTTCCTAAGTGATTCCATCTTCTATGATCATCCTATTTGTAGCCTACAAGAGGTATTTTCATATTTATGGCTTATTAGAGGGATAAGACATCTTCTTTAGTGAGTCATTTTCATTGTTCATATTGCATTCAAGGGTTCTATTATAACACAATTTGATAGAATTTCCTTTACATTCTCATGAATATTAGTCTTAGACACACTTAAGATTAATATTGCACACATAATTGCATGTTTCAGATTTTCATTCATCACCAAAGGTTTAATTACCAACAAGGGGTTTGACTTAGGAAAATCCCTATCCTCCAACAACCTATCAAATTTGTTTTATAGGTTATTGATAGATCCAGATCCAAAAACAAGAATTTCACAATGCAAAGGAGAAGAGTAGATCTGGAAGTTGTAGAAAAAATTTAGACATTTTTGGGAGGACCTAACAGGACCCATTCACCTTTAGTGGAAAATGAGTCTTTGTTAGGGTTTGAAGGGCAATAGATTCTATAGTATACAAGCTTTTGTTTCTAGTTTAGAGCTCCAGGGAGAGGTCTACCAAGACCCATTTTCCTTTGGAGGCGAATGAGTCCTTGTTAGCAATCTAGAAAAACTAGATTTGACAAGGTGCACAGTATCATCTCCTTCTTGTTTTTCTAGAAAAGTTACAGCTTCCTTCTATTTTGTGCTAGATTCAAGCATTTCATGTGTTAGACCTAGAATTAGGGTTTGTTTATTAGCTTAATTCTTTCTCCCCAAGTTGAGATTCCACTCACTACCTTGTCCTTGCATAAAGGAAAGATTGCAATTTCCCTCAATCTTGACATAATTCACTCCTTGGGTTTATAGTTATCTCAAGATTCTTTGATCTCATCTTTTGAATGAAACCCTAACTAGAAAGAGGAGGTGAGACATCATAGTTTCTTCTCCCCTTTTTTCTATGTTTCAATACTATTCAATATACAAGGGTGGTAATTTTTTGTGTTTTATTTTATTTGTATTCTCTACGTCTCAAATTTAGATATATGTGTTAAATAACAAGATGAGTAGTTTCAATGTGGTGGCATATTGTGAATATCCCTTAAGGGAATATACCATAGCATTTTTTTTGAATTTTTGGATTCCTAAGCGCCTACTTTGTATCAAGCATGAAAAACATATTTTTGCACTTCTAAATCCATTTTATTATGCTTTTGATGTAAGTTTTTTTATATTTTTTTAAAAAAATTATCATTGAAGAAGTAGAATTTGTAATAATATTATGTGATTATTTGTTTCCTTTATTTTATTATTTCAAATATTTTTGCATCAAAATTTTATTTTCATGTTTAGCACAAGTTCTATGAATTATCCAATTTTGTTGCATTACTCCTTTTAATTGTAATTTAAATAATAAAATATACCAATTTTAAATTTGTTACAATGTTAAGGGCTAGCTACTACACAATAGTTATTATTGATCATATTTTCAAAATTTTATTATGTCCTTCTAACGTCACTCTAGACCCTGTTTTTGTATGGGAAAAACCAAATGATAGGGACCCACCACCCTCTACTTATGGCTGCTTAATAACCCTTTTTATTTCCTAATTTTGTGATGTTTCCTAATTTTTTGGGGTGGCCCATGACTCTTTTATTTTCTTGGCTCTGCCCATGTGACTCTCGGGACCGTGTGCCTTCTTACCACCCACCAATTTTTTGTGAATAGGTGTATATTTATCTTTTATTAATATACATATAGATGCTTGTTCATAAAAGAAATAAAAATAAATTATGTCTAATTTTTAAATTAAAATAAGCTTAGTTATTGAGCCATCATTTCTACATGTATAATTTTTTATGGTGTATGTACCACTCCTTTGGTTGAAATAGGGTATGTGCAGGATCATCATGGAAAAAACAGGCCCTTAAGTGGCAAAAAATTTAGAAAAATTAGAGTTAGACAACTTGACGTAAAAATTTGAATAAGTTATCTATATTATTTAAAAGATATGTAAGAATAGAATCTGTAGCAAATTGAATGTAGTTTCTAAACTACTAGGTTTGTTTAAAAAAAAAAGAAATCTATTTTGTGAAAATTTGAAATTTTAATGCAGTGACTTAAATTTTAGGGAAAAATAAGAAGTAGGTGTCTGTCACCACCCTAACCACAATAAAATGATAATATTTTTTTAATATTTTAGATATAAGTAGATGACTCATGTCTCGATGTGATGCATATTTTTTGTAATTTTTTCCAAGTAAATAATTAATTATGAATTTTTTATTACAAATTTTAAATAATATAAAAAACTCGTATGTCTGACCACCTTAACTTGGTTAAAACTTCATGAAATTCAATTTTTATTTTTTAATCCTATAGTATGTGAATCATAGAATGTGATGCATGTTTTGGATTCAAAAAATGTGATACCGTTTGAAAGATATAGATGTTTTTCAATTAGTCTCGCAATCAGGACTTTAATTGTAATTTGAATAGAAAATGAATAATAATTACTTATTAAATTAAAAGTAAAGAATAATTTATATTGGTGGAAAGTTGAGAATCTGCTTTAAAAACCTTTTTTGTTTCATCAATTTTGGGTAAAAAAAAGTCATCAGCCACATACCCATCATATTGCCACTTGTTGGCCCATCATGATCCTGCACATACCCAATAATACTCTTTCACATTCATAAAACTATATTAAAAATTAAAAGTATAATAATTTAAAATATTTTTATTGATATCATATAATATTGCTACTAGGATTAAATTTATATAGCAACATTTTAGCTATATGATTGTTGATATTTTTTATAGTTGAAAGGATATTTTTTGTAGCAATAAAAGACCTTTTTCCAAGCCAACTTGGTAGAAAAATATTTTCACACATAATATTTATATTAGGTGGAGTGTATAACTTGATCCAAGCGCAAGGTATAGGAATTTGGTAAAGTGACTCAAATTTCTAAACATATATTATGTAAATTTATCCTAGAGTGTTTGATGTGCACTCTATATATATTAAATGTATGTAATTATAAATTATCATATACAACATGCTTGATAGCTTTTAGGTTTTCATAGATAATTTATAGTGATCTTTGAGTGCATTTACAAATGATCTACAATGGTGTGTTAATGATTTATTTTTATTTACTTGTGTAAATATTATTTTATTAACTTTAATTACATATTCTAGTGGGGGTACAATGAACAATTGGTGACCTAGAAGATTCAGCTTAAGAGTTGTGACTATTAAACACCATTCAACCTTATAGGCAATGTGAATTTCTATGGCTTAGGATTGGGTTTTTGTTTTGTTTCTTTATGTTTTATATATTTTTTGGTCTAATAACTATATATGTTTATGAATATTAAACGGTAGCATAGAATTTTGGCATCCAAGATCTTTCTAACACTCTTAGGGTTTTTCACCTAGAAGAAGAAAGATGGGCCAAAATTCAATGTTACACTCAAAATTAATGCAATATGCAAGAAACTCATCAGATTAATTGATTAATGAATGGAAACTAAGGAAACAAAGAATGTTTGAAAACACATTGTGTAATGAAAAAACACTTAGAAACAAATAGTAAACTACAACATAAATGGATAAAACTGAAAGTGTGCACCTGGGATATTGATGAAGACTGGAAATTACTTCTAGAATTTTGATAATCCTAATTTTGAGGCTTGGTAGGACTCATTCACCATTTTGAGTGAATCAGTCCCAGTTCTGCAAAACTATTCTAGAACCTATTTTAGACAAAAGGGTATCTAAAAATGCAAAAAACAAAAAATTGACATTGGAGTGGGACTCATTCACCACCCATGGTGAATGAGTCCACTTTTGAATTTTTTAATTTCAAAGGTGGAATTTGGAGCTTCCGATATGCACTTTAGACTTCTCCAAGTTTTTGCTTCCAAGCTTGAAAGTGAGTTTTTGTTGATATTTTGACTTGTTCAATGAAGAGAATACCTTAAAAACTTTTCAACTTGATTCTTAATGATTTCCAAGCTTCCAAAATGTTTGAATCTATAAACACACAAGAAGAGAAGAAGAAATGTTGGATGTTAGGGCATGGGGGTTTGCCTTGGTCAAACACCTTTTAGGTAATTAAACCAAAATAGAGAAACAATGTAATGAAACATGCAATAATGGATTTGATTACCTTTCCATGATGTTTGATCTTGAATTTCTATAACAAAAGATGAATAATCTACCCTTGAATGTCTAAAAATTGATATCTTAATGACTTGAAATGATGAAACCCTAACTTGCTTAACTTGAGATGGAAGAATGATTGAAGAATGATGGATGAATAATGAAGAATGCTTGTGATTTAGGGTTTAGAGAGTTTATTTTATAGGAAATTCACCTTATTAGCCCGTAAATTGGATCCCTAAGGATGACATGTGAAAATAATAAACTTAAATTTCAATTTTTCCCACTCAAAGGTCAAAAATGTGCCAAATGGGACTCATTCACCACCCATCATGAATGGGTCCCACCTAGATGGGACTGATTCACCATAAATGGTGAATGGGTCCCACATGGGTCATTTTGATAGCTAAGATGCCAGGAAGTTAAGAAATAAGGTTTAAATTGCAACTTTGTCAGGTATTGCATCAAATATTACCTCGAGATGCACAATATGGGGTAATAGGTGCCTATTAATGATGATTTGAAGATCAATTAGGGCTTGGGACATACAATTCAATGTGAAAGTTTGATTAAATACACTTTACAACACTAAAATGAGGCCCAGATAGCCTCGGAAGGCACAAGGACCAATGTGAATGTGTGAAACCCATTACAACACTAGTTTAACATTAATTTTATTTTACAAGACTTATATATTGATGTGCTAATGTTATTAAACACATTTTATAATTTTGAATTAGGGAGAAATGGGTTCATTAAGTCTAGAAAAGCATGAAAGTTATTTACAACACTTTACAACACCTTTACAAGACATCAATAAAAGCATGTTATTTAATTTGCAAGGGTCCAATACCTAGTGTGGATGCATAAAATGCCTAACAACACTTGAATCAAGGCTTCATTAAGTCCAACTTATCATGAATTATTCCCATGTCAAGCAAGTTGTATTTTTTCTACGGTACATAAACATAATTTCATCAATGATAAATTGTGAGTATCAAATATTATTTTATAATTTTAGCAGTAACACAAGAGTAAATACTTCAAAATAATCTAGGTGGTGGAGGCTAAGTGCAATACTAAGCATATTTGATCAAAATAATATTTTTGCAAAGTTGTCATCATTATTTTCAAGCTACGGAAACTCACCTATTGGTTTTATTTTTGGATTTTTGATATTCAAAATTGGTGAAATAAAAAGCTTAGATCCAAGATTTGAGGACTATAAAATCAGATTTTGGACCCCTACACTAGGACCCATTCCCCCTAGGTTGAACCAGTCTTACTGCAGAGCTCAAAACCTAGTTTTTAAGCCAAGTGCACACCATTCTCCCTTCTCATATCTGCATTTCAAGTGTTATTTCATGTAGTTTAGTTAGTTAATGTATTTAAAATTATCTCCCAAAAGTTTCAATTGATCATTTTTCTCATAAGAATACAATAGACCTCCCTAATAGGGTTGACTCACCTCAAGGTTGAAATTCACTCCTATCCTTGGGAGATCTATTTTTCTAATGAAACTAGGAAAAGGGTAGGTGTGTTTAAACCCTTATATCATTCCACATATCAACACATATTACCCCCTTTTTCCTATGTTTCATTTTGGTGAACATGACATTATACATCATAAATTATGATTTGGAAGTATTTAAAACCATAGATCTAGGATTTGCATTAGTTAGTTTTGCATCTCATTTGGCATTTCATAATTGCATCTTACATTATTCAAAATTACATTTCACATCCTCTAAAATCACAAAATCCAAAAATATTGCATACATATTGCATTGATTTTACATATTAGTATGCATATTAGTGTCTTTCAATCATTTACATCAAAAAATTCAATCAAAATTGCATAAAAAAAGTTATCATTTTTCTTGTTGTTTGTCATAAAATTGCATTTGCATCTAATCATAAAATTTTGGAAATATGTATTTGAAAGAATCTATCTGCAACTTGAAATAAAGACCTTAAACACTAACTCAGAAAGTCAGACTTTAATTTTCGAAACCCTTATGCAAAGACCCATTTCCCCTAGGGAACATCGGTCCTTATATAGGTCATTTTCAAATTTTTTGGGCATAAGTCTATCTCTGTCCACTTTATATCTTGGTGTTTGTAGATCTCAATTTTAGTTTATGAAGTTGTAGTTTTCTATAGTTATTTGTATTCACGTCAATTAGTCAAAAAAAGTGCATTGTTCAAAAGTAAAATTTTCATTTTAAACATATCATTTTTCAGGTTCTTGGATTTTAAAATCAGTTAATTATCACTTCGGATCTGAAATTTGGAAACATGTTTCCTTTTCAAACACTCAATTTTCATAAGGTTCCACATAACTTGTATGATTGTAATTACCCTACTTATGAGCATAATCTAAGAAAAATAAATAAAACTATGGACAAACATGTTAGCTACCCTTATAAAGTCTCTTCCATTTGTGAGAATTCCATAATACAAGAGAAAACAATCATAGACAACCTTGACAATAATAATGATTCTTCTCCCAATACTCTCCTCGTGAAGAAGGTGTTGTGGTGTTAGAAGAATTCATCACTGAATGTGACAAGAATCCTATTTCTAACTCTTCTAATACTTCCTCTTGGAAAGATATCTTGGCACAAGGGGATGAGATCATTGACACATTCCTTAACATCTTTTGCCCCATCTTCACTCATGTCTCTCAATCTCCCTCTCTTTTGTGGGAGTGATTCAGTAAAATAAGATACAACTTTTGATAACCCTAGTCTTCCTAACACCTCCCCTCCTTATAAAGGGGATACCTTGATGTTAGACGATCCAATTGTGGACCATCATGAGAATCCTATTTATCTCCCTCCCACTACCCCTCGTACTAGGAAAGGTGTCCTCTTTCATAAAATTGTTTCCAAAGAAAAACTGATAAATTTTGAATGGGATAAGGTTGCCTTAGATAATACACCTTTAAATCAATTAAAAGAAAAAATAAAATAAGCATTGCAAACTTAAGAAACATAAGGTCCATGATCCTCTTAAACATTTATATGATCTGTTAAAACTATCCAAGATTGAGCATGATTTCTATACACCTTTACATTAGGGATAAATTGAGTCACCACCTAAACTTGAACAATTAACAAAGAAATAAAGTGATAAAAATGAACCATATTGTGCATATCATAGAATATTTGGATATAATACCAATGATTGTCACTATTTACAAGAGTTATTAAGAAAATTTGAACACTCTAAGGATCCAACTTGATTATAACACACACACTTTGCTCCTTGCCATGTGATAGTTATAGAATCATAGAATGCTCACTATTACATGTATTGTACTTCATGAAAATAATTTACATATTGCATGAAGCATATTATCATGAACCATCTTAGCTCATCCTTGTCCTACCTTTTAGGGGGGAAAAGGGTTTGATATCCTTGTCTTGGTATGACACTCATTGTTGCCCCTTTGGCTAGTTATTCACTTTCTATATATGATGAAAAAGATTGGGATGCGAACCAATTTCTTTAGTTTGGCTTGCATGTGTCATACTAGCTTTATGTCTTTCCATGGTCTTTTTGTGATTGCATGTGCATAGTGTGATCCCTCATATTGTGCTACTTGGAATGTATTTATGTTTTTGAGCCTACTTTGGATGACCCTTGTCACTCTGTTGGTGCAAGGATACAAAAGAAGTTAATCCATTGTGATATTCTTATATTTGTATCTACTTTCTTCTATCTATTGTAAACAAAATTCCTTTTCTTGTGTTTTCTTTTTGGGGATTATGCAAATCATTAGGACATTTAGGTCTCCTCCATGTTGAGCCAAAATGATTGTTTTTCTTCTATCTCTCTATGTGTCATTCCTTCTTTGTGTTCATTGCTCCATCAGCCATGGATCCCTTGTGTTCTATCTTAGGATTGCATATAAGGGGGAAACCTCCTTTCCATGACACAACTTCATTTGGAAAAATATGTTTGGCATATGGCTTTCCAAATAAGCTCTCATGTATTGGCATTTATAATCTTATACTTTAAAGTAATTTCTCATAGCATGATGTTTAGTAATTTCTTTAAAGTTGGGGGGCATTATGCCTCCCACTCATTTCTTGCTCAATGACATGACTTTATTCAAAGTGTGGTCTTGTCAATTCATGTGATGTTTCTTCTTTATGGTTATATTGGGTTTGATGTCCTTCAAGAGTGTGACCTTTCTGGCATATGCCATTCCTCTTAATGGTAATGTTATGGCCTGCATTCCCTAAAGTGTGAATCTTTTATCCCTCAACCAATCCTCTCTTGGTAGTGATATCGAGTGTTATGTTCCCTAAAGTGAAACCTCTCATGTATTAAGCAAAACCCCTTTGACCATCCTAAACTAAATCTTGTCCACCATGCATGACACAACTTGCTTGCTAGTGGTTCCTTGTAAAACCTATGACCATCTTGTGTGACACCTTATCAAAATTATCAAGGAGTATACTTTTGGTATGGTTGATGTATGGGATCTTGTAGACCTAGCATGAATTTCCCATCTACCACCCTTTTATGGGTGCACACCTAGTGTATATTGTATTGCACTAGACCATTGCATGTTTCTCATATTATGTTGGGGGACCACTTAGTGTATATCAAACTATACTAGCCCTTGTGAGTGTATTCTTGGAAAAAAAACTTAGGCTTGATCCATACCTTTTGGATAAGCAATTGAAGCTTGATCCACCCACTTCTTCATCTTTACATTAATTTTGACATTGTATGATTGTGTATCTTGTGTCATTGTTGCATGCATGTGTCTCTTTGTGAATTTGTTGCTTCTTTGTGGGATTTTTGATCCTAGGGGCTTCATCATACTTCTTGATCCTTGTCATCTCATCTTTCCAAAAATTGTACAATTGGACCTCTCTTGACTTATTTGTCTACTTTATTGTGACTTTGAGCATGGGCTCATACTCTCACTATAATGGGGTATAAATGTAGTGTAGAAAATTATACACCTTTACAATTTCACACTATGTTTGCATCCTCTTAATTAATTGGACTTAATTAAGCTTCTAGTTAACTAAATTATGTATTTCAAAGCCTTATTATTCCCATTTTATGAAAGGTAAACCTATATTAAACATTTTATAACATTAATTTAAACACCTTGGAAATTGTTTGTCTTGGACTTAGGTCATAGGACCCATTCGCCCAAGGGCAAATGGATCTCCTTTAAGTGCTAGGACCCAATTTTTAATATATTTTTGGTGATATTTTAATGATTCAAATTCAAGTTTCGAATGTTGGGTTGTGTAATCTAATTTTAAAGAAATTAGATAAACACAATTATTTTATTAACTCAAATCTAAGAATTTTGAAAGAGAAAATATAGAGAAAATATTATTGTCAATAGCATTGAAGAGTAGATTTATTAGTCATCTACAACATCAATCAAGATCATATCATCATATCAAGGTTCATGTGTGGTCATGTCATGTTTTGGAGCTAACATTGTGATGTAGTTTTCAAGCATTCAAGCAAGTGTTCAAACATCAAATCAAGTATTCATTCAAGCCAATTCATGCAAGATCCAGACTTTAGAGTGATGTGTTAGACTTTAGTCCTCTAAGGGCAACCATTAAAGGTTTGGTGAGTTGTAACATAGCTTTGTTCATTCATCAATTCCTTCCATTCATCATTATTTCAATATCAAGGTTTAATTACCAACATGGGGTTTGACTGAGGCAAACCCCCATTCACCAAAAAAAAAAAATTCTCCCTTTGTATGTGGATATTTAGAAGTGAAGAAGGACTGAAGATTGATCAAAAGAGAAATTTTATAAAGTTTTCATCATTGTTGTCAAGCTATGAAAGCTCACCTATAGGCTTTATTTATGGCTTTTTAGGTAGTCAAACCTGGAGAAATCAAAAGCTTAGATTCAAGATTTGAGGACTACATATTTTAGACCCCTGCACTAGGACCTATTTTAAATAGTGTGAACCAGTCTTGCTATAGAGCTCAATACCTAGTTTTTATGATAGGTGCACACTATGATGCCCTTCTCATATCTAGTCACAAATTACTATTTCCATTTTTGTTATCATAGTATTTTCCATTTCAAGTGTTATATCATGTAGGTTAGTTAGTTAATGCATTTTAAACTATCCCCCAAAAGTGTCAATTAGTCATTTATGCCATAAGAAAACAACAAACCTCCCTAATAGGGTTGACTCACCTCAAGGTTGAAAGTCAATCCTATCTTTGGGAGATCTTTTTTTCTAATGAAACTAGGGAAACTGTAAATTTTTTAAAACCCTTAGATCATTACCCTATTGGAAGACTAAAATCAATGAGACGGGGGGTGAATCAGTGATTCATGTAAGTCACAAACTTTTTACAAATCCAAAGATCTAATTGAATTTTGAACCAAAAGATCAAATGATAGTTTATAGAACAGATTTGACTTGTGCATGAACAATATTGTGTTTTCATTAACCATGAATTAAACATATAGACATAGCATTAACATAGGTTGAACTTAAGATGCTTTACACTTTCATATGTATTAAAGCCCACATTAATAGCAAAATATTTTATGCATGATATTTTGACATAAACATTGGTAGAGATGAAAGACTGATAATTAACAACCATTCAATGCATTTGATAACACATTGAGATCAGATAGATAAGAAAAATCACACACATAAAATCATCACATAACGCAATATATGTTGTGAGGGGAAAACCCTCTTGGGGAATAAAAACCACTCAAAAAATCTCTCTTTATTCACTTAGAGCACCAACTCTTCAAAGTTCAGGAGCACCAACTCCACAAAGTTCAAGAGAACCAACTCCACAAAGTTCAGAAGCACCAACTTCAAAATATACAACAACACCAACTCCTTTACAATGCATAACAGTTATAGTATAATATTAATACCCTAGAAGTGCAATTTGCAGTCCTAGTGTCTCAATAGAAGACTATGAATATTTTCCATAAGCACAGTGAAGAATGTTGTATGAGAATGACAACATATTACTTAAATAAAATAATTTGAGAATCACTATTATAAAGATTTTCAATGCAGTACAACTTCTATAAAAAATTTGTTAAGGGTATGTGCAGGATCATCATGGAAAAAATAGGCCCTTAAGTGGCGATAAAATTCAGAAAAATCAAAGTTAGACAACTTGACGTAAAAATTTGAATAAGTTATCTATATTATTTCAAAAATATGTAAGAATAGAATTTGTAGCAAATTGAATGTAGTTTCTAAACTACTAGGTTTATCATTTAAAAAAAAAAAAAACTATTTAGTGAAAATTTAAAATTTCAATGTACTAGTACTTAAATTTCAAGGAAAATGAAGTAGGTGTCTGTCTGACCACCCTAACCACAATAAAATGATAATATTTTTTTATAATATTTTAGATATAAGTAGAGGACTCATGTCCCGATATTTTTTTGTAATTTTTTTCCAAGTAAATGATTAATTATGATTTTTTTATTACAACTTTTAAAAAATATAAAAACTAGTATGTCTAACCACTTTAACTTGGTCAAAACTTCATGAAATTCTATTTTTTTTTAATCCTATGGTATGTGAAGCATAGAATGTGACACAATGTTTCGGGTTCAAAAAATGTGATATTGTTTGAAAGTTGTAGATATTTTTCAATTAGCCTATCAATCAAGACTTTAGTTGTAATTCAAATAGAATATGAATAATAATTATTTATTAAATTCAAAGTAAAGCATAATTTATATTGGTGGAAAGCCAAGAATGTCATTTAAAAACCCTTTTCATTTCATCAATTTTTGGTAAAAAAAAAGTCGTCAGCCACATACCCTACACATACCCATCATATCACCACTTTTTGGCCCATCATGATCCTGTACATAACTCTCAATCATTGGATGATCATTCTCGATTGTATCCTTATACACTAAAGCATTTGTACAAGTAGGGGAGGTGTTGGGAGATGAATGGAGACTAGTTAAAGTGTTGGAAATAAATTCATCTTTAAGTTTTATACTATATTCCCAAGGGGAATGTGGAAAAGAACAAATAAGACCTTCATGATTATCAACGATTGTACCTTCTTTTGCCAAGATACCCTCATTACTTACAAGAGAGGTATCGAGAGAAGTACAATTATGATCATCATGGTTATCTATGTTTGTATTCTCTTCTAACACATCATCCTCACAAAGAGGAGAGATAGGAGGGGGTGTAAGTTTAAGACAAACGTTTGCATTTGCACTCTCTTGTACTCAGAGACTATCATAACTAGGGAATGCATTGTATGAATGACTAACAAGCTTATTAACTCACTTTCGCTTTGCAAACTTGGAAAGGATAGATACTAACATGTATGAATAACAATCTATGAAAATTTAAAAAGCAATGTAAAGGGCTAATAGGAAATGCAATTTTTAGATGATAATTGACTGATTATGCTATGTAATAATGTGGGAATGAAAAATTTGAAATTAAGCAATGAAACGAGCCAAATTAAGATAGATTTAATGAAATGCATGTTACAGAAACTCAACTAACTAATACAGATAGGTAATGGCTGTTGGAGTTATGGACAAATACTGAGAGGGGGGGTGAATCAGTATCAAAACTTTTTCAACTTCGACCCAGTTTTTTAATTCTGATTTCCTTTTCTTTCAACAATAGAGTAAAGTAATCACTTTTGAAAGCACAAAGATATGACAGCATTAACTCATTCTATTAGACAACTTATGAAAACATGATTTGAGTGAGATATCTTGCATTTCCCAAAACATAGCTCAGATTAGATCTCAATATTATTCTGATTAATGCATTCATGAGTTGAATGTAATCATTCATAAATAGAATTGAGAACAACAATAAACCCAACAATGAACTGAAACAACAATCAACACAGAAAAGTAGTGAGCACACAGAAGAACAAAGAGACAAAATATTTGTTGAGTGGAAAAACCTCCTAGGGTAGAAAAACCACTCCTAAACTACCTTACTGGCTTAAACTTCAAAAACCACTTTTAACAATGCCTTATAGGCTAATTTCTGAGCACCAACTAAAGGAGCACCAAACCCTCATTTAGAGACACCAATCTCAAGGAGCCCCAACCCCTCATTTAGAGACACCAATCTCAAGGAGCACCAACCCCTTACTCAGATTTTAGAATTACACTCATAATATCAGAGGATCTCTCTATTTTTAGTTAAGCTCATATTTCTCTGTTTTCAGGTCTACAAAATACCCTAAGGATTACAACCAGAGAATTACAATCACCAACCTTCACTGTTTTCAACATAGGTTTATATATATACATTTCAAGTATGTCTGTCATCAAGAAATCTTCAACAAGCGTTTTTCACAAGATTCTGAAATTCTCTTGCTATTTTTAGAAACTGAAGCTAGATAATGAAGATCTATAGATGATGGTAAAAATCAGAGTAATGCATATCCAGAAAGCTTTAATTTCTGTGCTAAGTCAAGAGATTTCAAATTGTAACTGAAATATTTTCATCAAAGCCCAGTCTGCCCACTAACAGAAAATCATAACCTCTAAAATATCAGAGAATATTTTCCAGAGATTTGATACCAACCAAAGAAGTCTGTATGCAACTATATTTAGAAAAAATCCATTAAATAAAAAATGCAACAGCTCAAAAAGAAACTCGATGAATATCCTGTTATGTAACCATTCTGAGATTTGATGCCAATCCATGATGATGACCACATAGTTTTGAGTCTTTGTAGCTATTCGCTAAGACAACCGTATACTTCTTCCTAGGGAAATTTATAACGCAGTCAGTCATCCCCATAGATATTGCTAAGACTCTGTGAAGTTAGTGAGACATCTCACAGACTATAAACTATTATATCGAAATGTTTATCTTTATGAGCTTTCGTTGAGACACAAAGGTATCACTCATCGACGTTATTTTGTTTCATTCACAGTCACTGTGACTTATCACTCTCGGGGAGACCTCTCGTAGAGCACACTAAGTCACACTGAAAGCCATTTTTACTCTTGAGAGTCGCTGTAACCTTCAACTTTCAGGAAGACGTTTCATAGAATACATTAAGTTTCACCGAAAGACTTTATCTACTCTGAGTCGCTAAGACTTTACCATCCTTTCGCCGAAAGCCTTTCATTCACTATCACTATGACCAAATGATATAGGAGAGACCTCTTGTAGACTTCATAATGTTTTGCCGAGAGTCACTTTGATACACATTGTTGCCGTGACAATTCAAAACCTATGCCGAAGGCCTTTTCCATTTCCAAGTCACCAAGACAATATCAATCTCACATCGATGAGCTTTTGATAGAAATCCCTTGTGATGTCGTTGTAACATAATGTTTCTCTCGCCGATGCACCCTCTTATCTTATGAGGGTCGCTATAGCATACCAATGTTGGGGAGACCTCTCGATGACAACTTGAGTCATACCGAAACATCTTCATTTACTCGGAGTCACTAAGATAGTTCAACACTTATGCCAAAGGCAACTGCACTGCCATAAATTCCTCTTAGTTATCGTTGTGACATTCGCTCTCAGGGAGACATCTTGTAGATCATTTCAATCATATCGAAACAACCCGAATTCAAACCTATTCGCCAAGACTTCCAAAAAGTCCTGCCGAAGGAAATTGTCCAACAACGGTCGGTGTGACATTGAACATTCGTTGTGACATTTCAGCGAAGCCACAACCTTTGCCGATAAGATCATCCTCAGTCGCCAAAACCACATGAATGTCTCGCCGATAGATGTCCACATGCACTAGTCGGGGAGACAATATGAATTCGCTATGACCTTAGCCCGACGGCCAAACTCATGCCGATATACTTATTCTGAAGTGGGTCAGTGAGACATAATAAAATTGATAAGACCTTATCCCGACTGTATAACATATGCTGATAGAGAACACATTTTGTCGCCAAAACCAAAAACAAGTCTTTCCGAAATAACCTTTCTTGTGTCGGTCGCTAAGACAACGGGAATGTCATGCTGAAATCAGCCTGTATGTTAAATTCAATCGCCATGACATCTGAAATGTCTTGTCGATAGGAAACTCAAACATTTCAAAGTGGATCGGGGAGACCCTGCCATACTCATGCTGAAGAGTGTAAGCCCGAATGAGAAACAACCAAAACCATTAGACAAATGAGATGTCAGAAACAAGGTAACTGTAATGCCTTCAATTAATGTGAGTTCAAAGAATGTAAACAAATGGCTTGTAATCATGTGAAATACACCAGTGGTATGCAAGGAGAACCATCCTGACAAAGAGACCACCTATCCAACTCTATCAGACAAAGAAATAGCATTCATAGCATGAACCAGAGATCTCATCACCATGAATTTGAATCATAACAAATAAATTTCTGTAATAGCCAAGAGACATCAAAGAAGTGCCATAGCAAAGCATAAGAAACCAAACTGAAACTGTCAACAAGTAGAATCAACTGAAAGGGATTTTGTCATCAAGGACAAACCATATGATCACAACTGAGATCCAACAAACTCCCCCTTTGTCCTTGATGGCAAAACAAAAATGACTCTCCCCCTTTTTGCCTCAATGACAAAGGATAGAAGAAAATGTGCATTGCCATAACACAACTGAGAAGCCAACCAAATACCATAAGAACCAGCTGCAAATAGAGAAATAGTGCAGCAGACATATTGAATAACTTCGTATCACCAATGCAAGATAAATCATCACATTGTAACAACACAATTTCACTCACTTCAAATGCACAAAAATTATCAGAGAAATCAGCAGTAACAACCCGTGCAATAACTCCCAATTCAAAATTAGAAAATTAATAACATCATGCAGATAATCTATCTTCAAGGCATCACACCAAAGCTTTCTCCTTTTGTTTCTATCAAAACATGAATTCAAGCAGCTTTCATATATATAACTTGCACTCACTTTCACACACAACACTCAATTTCAAAGTTCAAAAATAAGTCCCAACCATAGATGATGAGGTTAATACTACCAGTCACCTTCCTTCATCAAAACAAAAACATCAGAGCATATCCCATGAACATACACAATTCTCAAGACTGCTGTAGCAACCTACTTAGATCATTGTACCATACTCAGAAGACCAAAACACTCAATTCCTTCATAACAGCTTGCAAAAGACATTGTAAGTATATTCATTCAGCACACAATCTTAACTCAGCTTCTTCATGCAACACCGAATAATATCATCACAAAAATAATTCATAACATCAAACATGTTTTTCAATCACTATTCTCCAAAGATAAAACCATTGACATCCCTTAAAAAAAAAGGCTTTCTTATCTTTAATATGTTGAGGAACTCACTTATATGTCTCCACACCACTCAAAGATGTCATAAGGACATAACATTATTTCCAAAAACCTAAGCATCCAAAAGGTTCATTTAAAAACAATGTGCACTGTCATTTCAAAAACTTTTGAAGGCAGTCAACCATTAGACCAAGCAAAAACAGTCCTTAATGTAGATATTTATCCATTACCTTTCAAATCGGATGATTACCTTTGTTAGAAATAACAAAAGGTTAAGGAATCTAAGCCATTTCTCTTCCTTCAAATTACTGTCTAGTTTACTGGCAAGACACTAGATTCATCAACACTTTAAGATATGAGCATCAACCTCACCAAAGATCTGTCAATGTACTTCTAACTTGTATTTCAAAAATAGAATGAAATAGTGGCATTTACAAGCCATTTCTCTACATCTTATATCACCAAAAGAAAATACAAGATGTCATACCTCATTCTAGACTCCATAGGGGTAAAATATACTACCATAATAGACTCCCCTGAGTCTTTGCATCTACTCAAGACCTGGAAGGCAACTCTTGTGCAAGGTGTGCACAAGGAGTTTTCTCAGAAGCATCTTTATTGCTCTTCTTGACATTTTGATTGCTCTTTCTTCTCCACTCCAATGAAGACTTTTTCACTTGATTTCTTAAAGTACCTATCTTTCTGTTGAATCTGCATTGTTGTACTTTATGTCCAATGTTATTACATCTGAAACAAATGACTTTGTGATTGTTCTGAGAAATAGAAGACTTCCTATAGACTTTTCCAACATTGTTCCCTACATTATTCTCACTTGTATTTATTCTACAGTCTCTTCTCAAGTGACCAAAATTGTTACAGTTGTAACGCACCACATCCTCATTTCTAGGGACATTAGAATAATTCTTATTTGACCATCTTATGCAATCAATTGCCTTATGACCATAGTCATTACAAACATAACAATATCCTTGGAAAGAATGATTAAACCTGAATGAATGATCATGCCAAGGATGTGAAGGTCTGAAGTCATTTTTCCTTTCTCTATGAATACCTTTAGATTGTCTTCTAGTTTCAATGTTATCCTTTGATGCAGCAATACTGTAACCAAGATCAACCTTCATTCTTGGTGTTTTCTTGGCTATAAACTTCTTTCCATCTGAAGTAGTAAACAATATTTCATGTTTGGATTTGTCTGCAGAGCTTTGTCCAACCTCATATCCCACTCTTGTAGAATCTTTAGAATGCTTTTGCCTGCCCAACATCTCATTCAATATATTAGTACTATGATCAAATTTCTGAAATTTACTAGATTGACCATTGAAACTTTCAATCGCTTTTTTTAAAGCAACTACTTCTTCAAGTTTTAGACAAACAATCTTTTTAATCTCCAAATCAGAACTCACAACATTTGCAATCCTCTTATATTCTTCAATTTCAATTTTCTAACTAATAATCATATCATCCTTAAGAGTTAGTTCTTTTAACAAGGAATCATTATATGAATATTTCTTTAAAGAATCAATCTCATTTTCTAGTTTATTACTCAATTCATCCTTGTCTTTTAACTTGACTTCCAAACTCTCTTTTTGCTGAAGCTGTCTTGTTAAAAGCTGGTTTTCTTTTCTAAGCTGCCTAATAGTATCTAAGGCACATAGGAGTTCACCTTCCAAATCAACCTCACTTTCTGATTCGTCATATTCTTGTTCAGAGTTAACTTCATCCAAAGATTGATCTACTTTTACACAAGTTTCTTGATCATTTAAATATTCATTAATGATCTCCTTATACTCCTTTTCAAAACTATTAAGGTTTACACCTTCTTCACTCTCAGATGTTTCACAACTTATTTCAATACCCAAAGATATCTCCTCTTGTAACTCACTATTCTGATTCATTTCAGCCAACTTGTCCCAAACTTCCTTAGCACTGCTTTAATGAATGCCTTTTGTAATGAGTTTATTTGGAAAGCTATTAAGAATAACATTTATAGCTCTAGTATTGGATTCAAGTGCTTTCTTCTCCTCAAGAGTGGAAGGACATGTTGCAGATGTAGTACAACCCTTTTCTACTACTACCCACACTTCAGATCCTAAAGAAAGAAAGTATGTTTCCATCCTATGTTTCCATATAATAAAGTTTGTTTCTTCGAACTGAGGAGTTCCAGATCTAGGAAACTCTACCATTTCAGAGCTACTGTTTATGAACTCTTCCTCGTTGTTACTAATACTAGATTCAGGTTGAACATGATGAATAGCATTTTGCTAAGAACATCTATTTCCCTTATTCCTTCTTTTCTTTCCCATATTAACCAAAGTACTCCAAGAGACCAAGAACAATCCTAGGTGGTTTAGACCTATCAGAGGACCCTATGCTCTGATACCAATTGTTGGAGTTATGGACAGACAGATACTGAGAGGGGGGGGGTGAATCAGTGTCAAAAAAATTTCAACTTTGACCCCATTTTTTAATTCTGATATCCTTTTCTTTCAACAATAGAGTAAAGTAATCACTTTTGAAAGCACAAAGATATGACAACATTAACTCTATCTATTAGACAACTTATGAAAACATGATTTGAGTGAGATATCTTGCATTTCCCAAAACATAGCTAA
The DNA here is from genome assembly GCA_007258455.2 of Sequoia sempervirens. Classification (NCBI taxonomy): domain Eukaryota; kingdom Viridiplantae; phylum Streptophyta; class Pinopsida; order Cupressales; family Cupressaceae; genus Sequoia; species Sequoia sempervirens. Next base: position 40,038,301 of record VDFB02000008.1, read on the forward strand.
GATTAGACCTCAATATTATTCTAATTAATGCATTCATGAGTTGAATGTAATCATTCATAAACAGAATTGAGAACATCAATAAACCCAACTATGAACTGAAACAACAATCAACACAGAAAAGCAGTGAGCACATAGAAGAACAAAGAGACAGAATATTTGCCGAGTGGAAAACCCTCCTAGGGTAGAAAAACCACTCCTAAACTACCTTACTGGATTAAACTTCAAAAAACACTTTTAACAATGCCTTATAGGCTAATTTCTGAGCACCAACTCAAGGAGCACCAAACCCTCATTTAGAGACACCAATCTCAAGGAGTGCCAACCCCTCATTTAGAGACACCAATCTCAAGGAGCACCAACCCCTTACTCAGATTTTAGAATTACACTCATAATATCAGAGGATCTCTCTGTTTTCAGTTAAGCTCATATTTCTCTATTTTCACGTCTACAAAATACCCTAAGGATTACAACTAGAGAATTACAATCACCAACCTTCACTGTTTTCAACATAGGTTTATATATATACATTTCAAGTATGTTTGTCATCAAGAAATCTTCAACAAGCGTTTTTCACAAGATTCTGAAATTCTCTTGCTATTTTTAGAATCTGAAGCTGGATAATGAAGATCTGTAGATGATGGTAAAAATTAGAGTAATGCATATCTAGAAAGCTTTAATTTCTGTGCTGAGTCAGGAGATTTCAAATTGTAACTGAAAGATTTTCATCAAAGCCCAGTCTGCCCACTAACAGAAAATCATAACCTCTAAAATCTCAGAGAATATTTTCTAGAGAGTCGATACTAACCAAAGAAGTCTGTATGCAACTATATTTAGAAAAAATCCATTAAATAAAAAATGCAACAACTTAGAAAGAAACTTGATGAATATCCTGTTATGTAACCGTTCTGAGATTTGATGCCAATCCATGATGATGACCATAGATTTTTGAGTCTTCATAACTATTCGCTGAGACAACCATATAGTTCTACCGAAGGCAATTTATAATGCAGTCAATCATCCCCATAGATATCGCTAAGACTCTGTGAAGTCGGTGAGACATCTCACAAACTATAAACTGTTATATCGAAATGTTTATCTTTACGAGCTTTTGCTAAGATACAAAGATATCACTCATCGATTTTCTTTTGTTTCGTTCACAGTTGGCGTGACTTATCACTCTCGGGGAGACCTCTCGTAGAGCACACTAAGTCACACCGAAAGCCCTTTTTACTCTTGAGAGTAGCTGTAACCTTCAACTTTTGGGAAGACATTTCATAGAATACATTAAGTTTCACCGAAAGACTTTATCCACTCTGAGTCGCTAAGACTTTACCATCCTTTCGCCGAAAGCCTTTCATTCACTATCACTGTGACCAAACGATATAGGAGAGACCTCTTGTAGACTTCATAATGTTTTGCCGAGAGTCACTTTGATACACATTGTCACCGTGACAATTCAAAACCTATGCTGAAGGCCTTTGCCATTTCCAAGTTGCCAAGGCAGTATCAATCTCACACCGATAAGCCTTTGATAGAAATCCCTTGTGATGTCGCTATAACATAATTTTTCTCTCACCAATGCACCCACTTATCTTATGAGGGTCGCTATAGCATACCAATGTCGCAGAGACCTCTCGACGATAGCTTGAGTCATACTGAAACATCTTCATTTACTTGGAGTCGTTGAGATAGTTGAATACTTATGCCGAAGGAAACTACACTGCCAGACATTCCTCTTAGTTATCGCTGTGACATTCACTCTCAGGGAGACATCTTGTAGATCATTTCAGTCATACCGAAACACACCGAATTCACACCTATTTGTCGAGACTTCTAGAAAGTCTTGCCAAAGGCAATTGTCCAACAATGGTCGGTGTGACATTGAACATTCATTGTGACATTTCAGCGAAGCCACAACCTTTGCCAATAAGATCATCCTCAGTTGCCAAAACCACGTGAATGTCTCACCGATAGACGTCCACATGCACTAGTCAGGGAGACAATATGAATTCGCTATGACCTCAGCCCAATGTCCAAACTAATGCCGATATACTTATTCTGAAGTGGGTCGGTGAGACATAATAAAATCGATAAGACCTTATCTTGACTATATAACATATGCCGATAGAGAACACATTCTGTCACCGAAACCAAAAACAAGTCTTTCTGAAATAACCTTTCTTGTGTCGGTTGCCAAGACAATGGGAATGTCACGTGGAAATCAACCTGTATGTTAAATTCAATCGCCATGACATCTAAAATGTCTTGCTGATAGACAACTCAGACATTTCAAAGTGGATCGGGGAGACCCTGCCATACTCATGCCGAAAAGTGTAAGCCTGAATGAGAAACAACCAAAACCATTAGAAAAATGAGATGTCAGAAACAAGGTAACTATAATGCCTTCAATTAATGTGAGTTCAAAGAATGTAAACAAATGGCTTGTAATCATGTGAAATACACCAGTGGTATGCAAGGAGAACCATCCTGACAAAGAGACCACCTATCCAACTCTATCAGACAAAGAAATAGCATTCACAACATGAACTAGAGATCTCATCACCATGAATTTGAATCATAACAAATAACTTTCTGTAATAGCCAAGAGACATCAAAGAAGTGCCATAATAAAGCATAAGAAACCAAACTGAAACTGTCAACAAGTAGAATCAACTGAAAGGGATTTTTTCATCAAGGACAAACCATATGATCACAACTGAGATCCAACAATGGCACCAAACAAAAGCTTAAAAATAGGGTCTTTAGTTCTGTAAAAGGTTGTTTTAGAGTTGAAAAGGGACTAAGTCACCCAAGGTGGCGAATTAGTCCCAATAGGGATTTTTTTGAGAATTTTCAAAAAAAAATTATTGATTTTGATGCTTTCTATGCTGTATGTGTAGATGTAAAGTGAAAATGAAAATTTTTACTATTTTTTAATGAAATGAAGTGCAATAATGCAAGCTATACGAGATTTTCGCTAATGCAATTTTTAACACCCTAGGATGCAAATTAAACAATGCAAAACCTAATGCAATGTTGATGCAAGTTATTCCTAGGATTTGAATGCACTTGAAATTAGAAGTAAGATGTTCTAAATACAGGTTCACCAAAATGTAAACATGGGTTTTTGGTACCCTAATGTTCTTTTTCTCTTCTATGGTTTTTCACCTAAAAGGAAAGGAATAGAGTAAAAATCGGCTATGTTCAAACTCAATATTAATGTAATATGGATGAAATATGGCTAGATGAGATGATATAAATGCAAAGGATTGATTAAATAGATTGATTTGGTATGAAAAATAAGAAATGCAAAGTGTCTGAAAACACGATGTGATATGCACAAAGAACTAAAAACATAAAAAAACAATAATAGAACTTAATGAAATTGAATGAGGTGCACCTGGAGGCTGAAAGCTAATGTGAAGAGATTCTGGAATGTTGAAGAGTTTACTATATTAGTGAATTAGAACTATTTTGGGTGAAAACTACTGGAACAGGTTTCAGGATACCAGGAATAGAAAACTTCAGAAACACTTTTTCCAGCTTGATAGTGGGACTCATTCACCATAGATGGTGAATTAGTCCAACTGTAAATTTTTGAAAAGTCAAGGGTCAACTCTGTGGGTCCTGATCTACACTTTTCTACCTGATAGGTTGTCAGATGGGCAGATGCATGGAGATGGGTAGCCAATTTGTGGCCACTTTCAAAAAAAAGTTTTGAAAATTCATAACACAAGCGCATTATAATGCGCTCACGTTATGGCTTGGTGGGTTGAGCCTAAGGCTCGGCCACAATGAGCCCATAATGTGAGCGTGTTATAATGTGAGGACGTTATAATGTGAGTGCGTTATAACGTGCTCACATTATGACATGTTAAAAGAAAAAAAAAGTGAAACTCATTCATTCTTCATTTCAACTGTATTTTTTGTTGTTCCTGTGGCCAAAACCCCCAATTTTTGTGCTCGCATTCTAGGAGGTATTGTGCAAAAATATTCACCAATGGTTGGTATTTCTTCGAAAGGATGACGCCACGACAAGGAGGAGGTGTGAGAGGTAAGGATTGTTTTCTTTTTGTTTTGAATTTGTTAGTTTTAGGTTGTATTTGATATATATATATATTTGAATTTGTAGGAGATGCATATCAGCCTACAAACCCTCAAAATCCTCAACAAGAAGAGCAACCAAATCCTCAAGAACAAAATCAACCACAACAACAACCTCCTCCACCAATCACTCAACACCCTCTTAGAACTCAACAAAATTTAATGAGTGAAATTGAGAACAACAAAAAGAAAATTGAGGATTTAATCAGTAGGTTGAGTGATCCAAATGGTTCAACCACAGAAAGAGTGACCCTAACAAATTCATTGAAAGATATGTTAAAAAATGTAGATTCAATTAGCAAACAAATAATTGGATGGAAAGATAGGAGGCAGGTGGCTAGGGCTTATTATGTGGATAAACTATCATATAAAGATGTAAAGGATTTAAAAATTACAAAAGGTGAGTTTTTTTCATTATTTGCTAACCCACGCATAAATCAAAATCTTACCCTCAATGTAAAGAGGTTTCTTATTCATTGGTGCCACCACCAATAGATTAGGAACTATTTTATGATAGGTGGTACATGGTCTTTGATTACCCACCGTGCAACAATTGTGAAGTCCCATAGTATTTCCTTAGGAAACTATATAGTGAGTTCATATTGAACAAAATCCTAAATTATTTTGATATGAGGAACTTCTAGGGGAAAGGTGGGGGGTCGGCTCAGGATAGACCCTGTGCACAACCAAATCCTACGTGGAAAGGGAGACGATCTCTCGCTAGGCCAGCTCATGAGCATGTTGTTATGCCTTCCATCGTGAAGGAGAGTTTTAACATAGAGACATTGTAGATGATCAAACACTTTGACCTAGAGTGCCATCCATCATACTAGCCCTATTCTACAGCGCCATCCAGGGGAGTCTTCGAGTGGTAGCCTTTGAACCCATGTGTTCCAATCTGGCGGGGTGACTTGTTCATATGACCCCACTGGCACTCAGGAGGCTACTACGTAGGATCTGTCTATAGCTATGGAGCTGGGGAGGGAAACTAACATTTTGTATGAGGCATATGGCATTGATAGTCAAGTAAAAGTTAGCATGTTCATTGAATTTAATTTATTAAATTTTGATTTTGAAATGCAAGATTAACTAATTTAGTTTTATGATTTTAATAAAATTGTAGGGTCGCAGTGTTGAGACTAGATACACTGGCCCTCTACCTACTTATTTCTGCAGTATACCTATCGGTGGGGTATGTAACTAGTAAACAATTATAAATTTATTATATGTTAATAGCATTGTTTTACGAATGGTATTTTAATATGTTATTTTGGATGTTGAATAGGCTAATATTGGAGGTTTCGAGGGAACACCTCCCAATGCTAGTGGATTTACTCAAACCTACACACAGGTAATAGAATAAAGAGTTTAACTAATGAATTGTACTTAATAGATTTGTGTAGTTTATATTAATATCATTGATTATGTTGCATTGCACATCATTCAAACTCAAATCATTACTTTGCATTCCATAACTAATAACTAGATGTTGATAGATGACAAAATTTCAACTACAACATAGTTTTTTAGAAAGCCAACATAAGCAATGATGTAATTACTTCACATAGCATAAGTAATAAGTCTAGGAGCAGCTTCCAATTACATTTGCTTGTCATGGCATTCCATGAGACCACTTTTTACTGCTCGGAATCTTTAGAATTAGTACACTTCTTTGTCTATGCTATGGATGCTTGGAAGGAATATATGAAACAATAATAGTAAGCAATAGCATAGACAAGGCAATGAGTTTTTCGAAAAAATGCCTCAAAGAAATGTGGTCTCATGGTGATTTCCATCACCATGAGATCCAATTTCTTTGAGGCACTTTTTCAAACAACTCATGGCCTTTTCTATGCTACCACATTTTCCATACATGTCTACCAAAGCATTTTATCAAACAGTTCCTTTCCTCACTACTATGGCTAAAAGCTTAAAAAAGGCTCTTTGCAACAAACTAATACAATACAGGGTAGTCAAATAACTTAACTTCATCATTCAAAAGGATTCAATCCACTTTGCAACTCAAAAACTCAATTTTTTCTTTGTTTTCAAACTTTTACCTAGTCTTCCTACTAGGTCAGCCAACCCACTTTTCCTATCAAAACTTTCAATTTTCTTAAACAACCTTATCAAAAAATCCCCAAATCAAGTACCCATCATGGCCTACTTTGACATATCAAAAACTTAATACTAACTACTTTGGATCAATGATATTTTATTAGTTTTCTCCTTCAATCTCTCCAACAACAACTTACATTAATGGATCATATCATTTTTAAACATTTTCCAACCTTTCCAACTTCCTACAATGACTCAATAATCTCTACAACTACTTTGACCCTTGGCATTCCATGCCTTTACACCTTTTTTTCATTTTTATAACATTTGAAATTGACAACTTTGCCAATATTTTTCACTTTATGCCTAAATTAACTAACTAAGACTATTACAACCTCCAAAATGGCTATTTAAGCCTTATTACATCATCAAAACACCTTAACCAATTCAAACTCCTAAATTTTCCTCATGGAGGCATGTGCTTGCAAAGGTGCATCTGCACGACAAACTATGGATGCTTGGAAAAATCTATCAAAGCATAATAGTAAGCAATAGCATAGACAAGGCAGTTAGTAGTTTGAAAAAATTCCTTCAAGAAATGTGCTCTCATGGTGGTGGAATTCCATTCCACCACCATGAGACCACATTTCTTCGAGGCATTTCTTCAAACAACTCGCCACCTTTTCTATAATAACACATTTTCCATACATGTGTACCAAGGTATTTTATCAAACTACTCACTTCCTTGTAGCTATGGCTAAAAGTCTAAAATGGGTGCTTTCCAACAAACTATGGATGCTTGGAAAAATATCTATCAAAGCATAATAGTAAGCAATAATACCATAGAGAAGGCAATGAACTTTCTAAAAAAATTCCTGAAAGAAATGTGGTCTTATGGTGATGGAATGCCATGATGTGCATTTGTTTGTAATGGCATTCCATCACCATGAGACCCCATTTCTTTGAGGAATTTTTTCAAATAGTTCACTGCCTTCTCTATGCCACCATAGTTATCGTACATGTCTACGAAAGCATTTGATCAAATGGTTCACTGACTTTCTGCTATGGGTAAAAGCCTAAAAACACTTTCTTTTGAACAAGATATGGATAGGGAAAATAGTAAGCATGATAATAAAAAATATATAGTTTAATAAGTACTCCAAATTTTGTTCATTATCTCATACATTATAAGTCATGACATGGATCTCTATTGTAGTTTTTGTGATTGAATAATTTTTTTTTTAATTTTTAGATGTTACAAGCTAAAACATCTCCAAATGTGACGAGGGAAATGGACATTGGTGTTTCATCCGCTATACAATCCTCGATCGCTCTGACAAGGGAGGTATGAGGAAAATTAGTAAATTTCAATTTACATTCATTTTTATAGATGTTAGTTAGTGAAAAACCAAACCATTATTGATTCATAGTTTAATTTCTATTTGGATGGTGTATACAGGGCTTGAGCATGCCTGAGCATGGGAGTGCGAATATTTCTCTCATGGAGAGAGATCATGAGATAGTGATAAGTGATTATTTTGTTAAATATATCATTTTTTATAATATAATTTCTATATATTCATGTCTTTACTTCTAATTGTAATAGTTAAAACTTCACCATGAACTAAACACTAGGAGGAGTATCAAGAGCACTCATAGAGCACAACACAAACGAGTGACAGACCTATCGCCATCTGATCGACAAGCAAAGGGAAATAATTTATTTCTAGAGCATGGAGAGCAATGAATTTTGATTCCAGAGCCCTTTGTTGTATGACTACATAGCAATTTTGTACATATTTTGTATTAGATATATTTGACATTGTATGCCTATATGTCATTCTCGTAAGCCTATATGGCTATTTTGCACATATATTTCATACTTTTATCAACATATATTGATGTATTCCTACATGGCTATTTGGTTAATACAAATATTTTTTATCGATGGTGTCCATATTTGCATTCTAAATTCATGGTTCAATAAATATTAGTTACGTGTATTCAAGTGTATACTTTACAATTTACATGTATACTTTGTGACTTATGTGTGTTCCAATATATACTTTGTGACTTACGTGTTTTCATGTGTATACCTTGTATTCATGCATATACTTTGTATTAATTTGTGTATGTAGACAATGAAAAATGTCCTAAGCCTGCAAGTGTCATTTTTCTTCATCCTCATCCTTCGATAATTGAATAATTTTAGTTATTCAATTATGTTTGATCATATTCCTCTATTAATTAAATAATTTTTAATAATTATTTAATTAATTCACTTTGTAATCTTTATTCTATCTTGATTGATTAAATAAACTAATTGCGTCACTAATTTCTCCCTCTTCTTCAATAGTTAAAAAATTATTATTTATTTAATTATTTTGTCACCTTTCATCTATAGTTAAATAATTACCATTAATTATTTATCTATTCATGGCCTTTTAATTCTTCTATAGTTAAATAATTATTAAAATTATTTAACTATACCATGCCACCTCCCCTATTAAATAATTAATCTAAATTAATTATTTAAGGTCTAATTTTCATCAATGCTCCTCTTTTCATTTTCTCCAAATAAATAATTTGAATAATTTATTTATTTTCCACTTATCCATTTCCTCCACTCTCTCTATTTTTTAATAAATAATTTAAAATAAATTATTTATGCACTACCTGGTCAAAGATGTTTTGTCATAATCCCTTGTCATAACATTCATTTCCGTCATAGCTTGCATGTCTTGCATGTCTGTCATAGCTATCAGGCGTCATAGCCGTCAGCGTCATAGCTTTTCCATGCATGGCATATTTTTGGTGCATCAATTCTGGACCGTTGATCTTGACATATTTTCTGAGACTTAATCTCAACCATCTATTTCGTAACGTCCCTTTCATGCATTTTCATCCATTGATCTTGGAATCTTTCTAGAAGATTAATCTCAGCCGTCCATTCGAAAGATTGTCTATAAAAACAACCTTCCTTCTCCATTTTCATTTTAACAACTAATTGTCTCAAACTTTCTTGCTACCATTTGCAGGTTTTGCACAAATATTTCAACAAATCTAAGGGAAAAGTTGCATAACAAGAAGAAGGAGAGCAAAAAAAGGAATCAACTACAATATGGGGAGTGTTTTATTTTGTTTGCTTTCATTTTAATATCTCCATTTTGTTTGTATTCTCTTGTTGATGTGATTTAATAGCTTAGTAGTGTTGGCTATCACTTTGTCTATGCTATTTTATTTCTAACCCCATTTCACATTGGTGAACCTGTAATTTTGTAGAGAAATTTATGTTTTTTTATTTATTCTTGTTGTTTTGCAGGTTACAGCCAAGAATTCATACGAAATCCTGTCATCTTCTTTTGATCACAGAAAAATGGGCGCATAAAATATTTTAAAATGATTATCTGGGTTTTTTAGGCCTCATTATTAGCTTTCTGGAACTTCAAATGGTTTAAAATTTCGTTAATATTTGAGAAAGTTATGGTTGTTTTAGTGATCACAACTTTTTAAAATTTAGTTGTTAAAACCCGAATTTTCTTTTGTTTATAATACTTTTGTTGTGCATAATTTTGCAAAACTTTTTTTGGGTTTTGAAGGTCTATGTTGTGGCTTTCCATAGATATCTATGGTTTAAAATTTTATTTAGTTTTGAGAAAGTTATCACTATTTTAGTTTGTTGTTTTCATTCAATTTTTTTTTGGTTTACTAATCTTTTGTTTGTAGCGTGTGGCTTTGGAGTGGGGCTCCCAAAAATTGCTTCTTTTGGAGCAACACAAAAATTGAGCTCTTAGTTTTTAGTTTTCTTTGATTTTCTTTTTCTTAGTTTAGTTTAGTCTATTCATTTTCTAGTTTAGTTATCTACTGACTTTTAGTTTGGTTTTTAATCTTTTGTTTTAACTTAGTTTTTTGCAGCTTTCTCGTTGGTCCAAGACATTTATGAAACTACTAACTTGTGGTTTTGCAACTCTGTTAGTCAAAGAATCATTTCTTAAACAATGTGTTTGCAATTTCTAGTTTAGAAAACACTTCCATTGGTGCATTAAAATGAACATGTGCTTGATTATGTTTGACTCTGCTTGAAGGTGGTAGGTGATTAAGCTCTCACCTTGTGAAAACTAGGTGATCAAAAAAATAGACTCACCTTATTTTGTCACCCTCACGACTTAATAATCGAAGTATCCTCTCCCCTTGCACTTTCGAGCGATCGTGGGTGTAAGAGAAATAATTATTATTTCTAGAAATGGGTCTGTCTTAAGGGGAAAAGTACTCACCTTAAGGGACGACCCAACCGGTAATAGGCTAAAGCCAAGCCACTTCCAGTTGGGATATAAAATGGGTGCTTGAATAAAGTTCAAGTACCACAAGTGCGGATGTGTCACACGAATGGAGTAGTACTCCCATAAACCCTGTTGAGCATAACCTCTTTAGGCTGGAGTGCCACGTAATTGGTGATTAATCTTTTCCCCCATGTGTGGCCACTCGAACAAATTCCCTTACTAGACACCTATTGTTTTAGAAGCCAACCATTTTCAGCCATTGCTTGGTATAGTGCAGGGTATAATATCATGCCTGACGATACTCACTAGTGACTCCCTTGAGTAGAGATAGCAGTTCTTGGGAAGTGACTACCCAAGAATCTGAAGTTGGTGTGCCCGTAGAAGTGAGTGTCGTGGAGGGGAGCTAGTGCCACCAAACTTCTAAGCTATCCACTCTCGAGAAGGAGAGGTGTTCAACACCAATCTGGGGTATATTGGTGGGCTATACCAAGTATACAAACCCTTGGCCTATTAGGATTGTGCTTGTCTTACGTGTGTTTGTTTACACTAAAACATCGTGCTTGTCAAGTGTTTTCTGAATTTTCAAACAATATACACAACATTCACAAATCTAGACACAAATAGTCGACCTCAAACAACTCAAACTTTTCAACAAAACATCAAAAAATAGTCTCAGCCTGCTGTCAAACACTTTTTCCAAGAGGATTCTATTAGAAACCAACCTTAAAATTGCTCAAATTTTTTATCATTCAACCATTAGTTTGCATTTTTTACCCTAGGATGAAACTTTCAAATTTTTGATTTCATCCATTAGGGTTCATAATCATAATTTTTGGCATTAGCTTGACCCTAGGTTTTCATTTTTGCATACTTTGGATTAGGTTAACCTCATCACAATTTGCAAAATCATTGCTTTCGAAACTAGGTTATCTTGGACTTAGTCATCATTCCTATTTTCAGTCATTGTCCCTTTTGTGAGAATTTCCAACTCAACAGTCTAGTTAGGAAAACTCACTAGTCATCTTGAACTTATCACTTTGTCATTTTCAACAAGTCCTTTGGTAACCAAAAAAAAAAAAAAAGATTAAGCTTAGAGTGCTTAGGTACCCCTTTCTCCAAATTGCATTCTAGTTTATACCTTCCATACTTTATTCCCAAAAATACAAAAATATCATTCATCCTGGTCATCATTTTGAACCTATACTTTGCACTAGTTGCCTCTTTAGTGAACATAATCATCTTAGTCCTTATTTTTCACCTTGTCATCATCATCATCCTAATCATAATCGTCACTTTAGCTTTTCAGCATTATACATCTCCTTAGGAAAACATTATCATCTCGTTGCATCATCAACCTTTATCACACAAAAAGACAAAAAACATAGACTAGAGTCATACTTGCATTGTCATCATCTTCATTTGAGAAATTTCCTTGATGGTGGAAACAAGACTTCAACAAAAGAAAAAACAAATGGAAGACTTTGGACAAGACTTTGACAACCACACCAACATCAACACCAATTCTAATGACTAGATTTTGACAACCCGTTTGGCAATTTGAATGCACAATCTTCCATGAACATGCCAACTTCCTTTCAAAATCCACTTTTGAACAATTCATACAAAGAGACCAAAATGGACAATTCTACGCTAAAAACTTAGAGGCAATAATCCAAAATCCTGAAGTTGCTTCGTTTGTGGAAGACTTGGTCTTGAACGATCCTAAACGATACCTCGCTATGCTCTTATACCAAGGCACAATATTACCAAAAGGATTTGACATTAATACCATACAACCGGTCTCTCCTAATAATATGACACAAAACACATCCCAACATTACATGAACAATACCTCGACCAATAACATTTCCATTACTATGCAAGTAGTCACTATCACTATTAATGCGACATCTAGTGGCACCATAAATCAAAACACCTCCTCTTCAACCAATACATCTATTGGAGGAACCTCTACTATGACCATGCCTACAATGGCCACATCATCTTCACAAACAATAGGAGCTACCTTTTCACAGTCCATGCCTACAATGTCCACATCATCTTCACAAACGATGGGAACCACCTTTGCATCCACATCAATAAGCACCACCTCCTCAAATCCTATGTTTGGCTCTCCATCAATGATAATGGGGGCGTCTTCATTACATCCTTATAGTGGAACCTCATTAATCCCTCTATAAGAAACCCATGACACATTTTTATTCAAGTCCCTCAACACAACATTAACACATCATCACAAATGAACATCCCACATGGACAAGGACAAAATATGAACATCCCACATGGACAAGGACAAAATATGAGCATCCCACATGGGCAAGGACAAAATATGAATATCTCACATGGACAAGGACAAAATATCCACATACCATATGGATACCTCCAAGGAATAAACACCAACATGCTACATGGACAATTCTTTCAACAAGGACAAGGAACTGAAATGATGCAAAAAATGTGTAACTTTGGAAATCAAATGAGTCAGGGATTTCAAATACCTCAAATGCAAAAAAACATGGCTGGGTCACATATTTCCACATACTCATCCCAGATTCATACTCAACAACAAATTCCCACTCACAACTGGAAATATTAGCAAACACCTAATCAGAACATACCATACTTTCAGGAAACCAATGATCCCATTGTACACACCTTGCTAGCAAGAGTGGATGACGTTCAAAAATAGATGGAAAATATGAAAACCTCTGACAAGAAGATGCAAATTCCATATGACTTATGTCCATATCTGTTTGATACAACTTTGTACATGCCACCATTTCCACATGGTTATGCGGCTCCAAACTTCAACAAATACAAGGGTAAAACAAATTCACTTGACCACATCAGAGAGTTCATAACAAGTTGTGTGGATATTGCACATGAGCACACATATCTAATGTGACTATTTCCTAAAAGCCTCGCAGGACCAGCCTTAGAATGGTTCTATACATTGCAACCCAGAATACAGTCATGGAAAGAACTTGCTGCAAAATTTGTGAAAAATTACACTTCCAACATTGACATAGACACCTCCATTACCAACTTATGCCAATTCACACAAGAAGATTCGGGTGAAACCTTTTTACCATTCTTTCAAAAATGGAGCTCGGCCTAGTGAGTCACTCTCATATAGACATACCTGAAAAGGAAAACGTTGACATGTTCGTACAAACGTTATTAGGCACACTGAAAAACAGCTTGTGTGTTCATTGTTGCACAACTTTTTAGACCTAGTTGAACTAGGTGTCCAAGTTGAACAAGCCCTCATTGCTGAAGGAAGACTAAAATATAGTCCTAAAAACACAAACACAAACCCTCCTTCTGCTAACAAAAATAAATTATGGGTTAAGAACAAACATGTCACCAATGATGGTGTAGTCGATGCTAAGGCTGCCAACGCTATGGGTCCTATGATTACTCTAAAAGGGACACAACCACAAAACACACAGATGATGACACAAACCTATGTCGCTAATGTTGTCTAGACAAATCAGAATAACCAAGGCAATCAAAACAATCAAATTCAAAGGCAGCCTAGGCAACCCAAACAATTCCCTAGAGGATGTACATGCACTCCCTTAGGTGAGTCTATTGAATAAGTTCTCAGGAAATGCCTTCAGAATGGTGTCATCACACTTGAGGACCCCAAACCATAGGACTCGGGGTAGTTTAAACCATCTTGGTGGGATGATAATGCATTTTGTGACTATCACCGAACAAAAGGACACAAAAACTCTTCTTGTAGACAATTGAAAAAATTGGTACAAGACCTTATTGAAAAGTGTATCATTGAAGTTGGTGGACAACAGTTTTCTTCTAATGTGGATCATACAATACACAAAAACCCACTGCAAGATCATGGTTTTGGAAGTCCTTCTACGTCAAATACGAATAACAATAGTTGAGCCAACCATGTCCATATTGGATATGACTATTCTAGAGGACATATCGTACATCACATTAGAACTGATGAACATGTCTACACAGTCACCGTCAGAAAGGCCCCTGAATGCAATGTCACCACCCGTGGCAAAAATGTCACCATAGTTGGCCCTCCTCCCCCTAGACAACCAAAGGTAACAATAGTTGGCCCGTCTGCTTTGCAGTCACAATCGCATCCACAAAACAAGTAGTCCCAACCTAAAGGAAACTTTAATCTTATTAACCATCTTGGAAAAACACCCACACAAATTTCTATCCTTGAGTTTTTACACATCTCACCTACCCATAAGGCCATCCTAGACTAAACATTGCAAGAATCCTTTGTTGCCCAAGATATTGATGTCAGCCAATTCGAAGCCATGGTAGGATATCTCATGACTCCCCACCATATCACCTTTTCTGACCAAGACTATTTGTCATCCAAATCCAACCATAATGTTGCCCTTCATATCGAAGTTCTTGTTCATAAACATAAGGTCATACGAGTCTTAGTAGATGGCGAAGCCAGACTGAATATATGTTCCTTAAAATTGGTCAAGGCACTAGGCTTTTTTGATGCTTGCGTAGATGCCACAAGAAGCATTGTTATCAAGGCATATGATGATGAAGAACGTTCCTCTCGGGGCATAATTACACTCCCAATTTGGATTGGGCTAGTCATTGTCGACACCACTTGTCAAGTTCTAAATTTGGACCTTCCATACAACATTTTACTTGGTCGACCTTGGATCCACGTGCTAAAGACCGTCCCTTCCACATACCACCAATGTTTGAAGTTTCCATTTGAAGGCACTGAGATTACTATATATGGAGACCTTGATCCATTCCAATATTGTACCAACTTACACGGTGTACCAAAGCGTCAAGTGACTATCAATAGGGAAGCTTCAACATCCTTGTCTTCCAAATTCATTAACCCATCAGCACTCGTGAAGTCTTCCATTTCTTCATCCACCACATCCACTTCTGCTTCTTCGGCCACCATGACCACTCCATTTATCACCCCAAGCGTCGACCCAAGCTTCCAAATCCAGGACCAAGGATGTGGAGAGTACAAGCTGAATATGACCTATTGCATAACAAAGATTCCCAAGTCTCCCCAGGTCTATGGCAAACCCTACTTTAGAATAAAAGAAAAATAAATTTTTAAGGTTCCTCCAAATACAATTTTCATTAAGTGGGGTGAAATGAGTCAAGAGGACACATATGATATACCATCATGGATTTATAAAGAACCATAGGACTTGACTCCCTTGCTAGTAACCATATATGGAAAAGGATACAACATGATAAAAGCAAAAGGCTATGATGGAAAAAGTGGTCTTGGAAAGGATAAGAATGGAAGGCGTGAGCCGTTATCAGTTTTAGAAAGACCAAAACATCTTGGTTTAGGGTTAGGTCCACGGGAATCTGGTGAAACAAGTACTAGTGTTCTTCCATGTGAGTTAGTGTATGCTTCAGACTGTGTTGAGACAAATGAGGACACCTCCTCTGAAACTGACTCTCACGAATGGGAATTTTCCTCTTAGTGATCCTTAAGTGACTGTTGCCTTGATGAATTATTCCTTGAACCTAGTGAGCCTACATTTGAAGAACAATTCTGGAAAATGTTCAAGATCGATACAACACCAAATGATTCCAAATCTAGACCATATTCTATTCCCATTCATCCTAGCCCTGACGTACCTGTCTAGTCACACCAAATTGATGACCATCACGTAGAATCACTTGAACCATCACTTGCCATTACTGACCTTGCCCCTAATGCCACTCCCTTTGTCCCTTACTTCGCTAGTGAGTATGAAACAAGTGAAGGAGAATACTGGATAGAATCTGACATAGAGCTAGATGATGACAACTTCATTTTCAATTTCTCGATGTCCATTTACATGCTCTCCACATCATCTCCTCAATTTGCAAATGCTGATGATGGAATATCCTTAGTTTACCCTGACCTAATTGACTAGAACCAACAAGGCCCACCATAATGGACACTTTTCAAAATGATGAGGCTCTAGCAAAATTTCTAGGGCTACGTGAAGGCATTCCAAATGGGGATCACAAAGCTGGGTTTACCATTGTCTTGGATTGTGCTGCTTATTTTGGGGAGACTGCGCCATCCTCTAGTCATAAAATTAAAAAGAAAAATAAATAAAAAAATGACACGTCTCTAGGTGAAAACTGAAAGGCACCTTCTGATGGAAAAATAGTAAAAATAAAGGACGTATCCGAGGGTTGAAACCTCCTTGAGGTGCCCAAGGGTGGAGGACTGTACTTTCTCCCCGTAGATAGAGAAAAATCAACAATGCTTGTCAAGGACACCATAGCAGTTAATATAGCTACTGTAGAGGACCCCAAAATGGTTCTCTTTGCGACATCATTGACAGAAGTTGAACAACCATAATTTAAAAAATTCTTCTCAGAATGCAAGATAAACTTCGCATGGTCTTATGCTAACATGTTGTGGTTAGATCTTGAGTTAGTCTTCCATCACTTGGCATTACTACCAAATTCCAAGCCAATAAAACAAAGGTTGAGAAAAATGCAGTTGCAAGTTGCATTACTGGTTAAAGCTGAACTCAAAAAATTGTTGGATGTAGGTTTTATCAAGTCAGTTGACTATACATAATGGATATCCAACATCGTCCCTGCCACCAAGTATACTGGATAGATTTGCATATGCACAGACTTCTGAAACCTCAATAAAGCATGTCCTAAACATGATTTTCCTTTGCCAAACATTGACATCATTGTGGACCTTACAGCCAGATATGAGATGCTGTCCCTTATGGATGGTTTCTTTGGTTATAATCAAATCCGTATTGCCCCTTAAGACCAACACAAAACTGCTTTTACATGCCCTTGGGGTACATACTATTGGACTGTAACACTGTTTGGTCTTAAAAATGCAGGTGCTACATATCAAAGGGTAATGACAACAATATTCCACAACATGATACACACATTAATGGAGGACTATGTGGATGATCTTTTGGATAATTCATTGGCAAGAAAAGACCATCTTTCAATATTAGACAAAGTTTTCAGGAGGTTAGAAGAATATAAGGTTCGGTTGAACCTGAAAAAGTGTGTTTTTGGTGTAACATCAGACAAGTTATTGGGATACATAGTCTCTTGTAGAGGCATTGAAGTTGATCCTACTAAAGTCAGAGCTATATTAGATATGCCTCCTCCTAAGGGAATCAGTGACCTAAGAACGCTACAAGGAAGGATTCAATCTATCAGACGGTTCATTGCTCAACTTGTAGATAGGTGCCAACCATTATAGTATCTCCTACACAAAGGGATACCCTTTGTGTGGACATAAAAATTCCAAGAGGAATTCAACCAGATCAAACAATACTTATTGTCACCTCCAGCTCTCATGCCTCCTATTCAAGGAAAACCATTAATTTTTTACATCTCTGCAACTACTTCGACACTAGGGGCATTACTAGCATAGAATGACTATGAAGAAAAAGAAAGGGCCATATATTATATCAGTAGAACACTGGTGGGGTATGAGCTAAATTACACACCCATTGAACGTGCTTGTTTGGCAGTTGTATTCATAGCCCAAAAATTAAGGCATTACATGTTAAACCATAAGAAATACTTGGTAGCCAAGATTGATCCCTTGAAGTACCTCTTGAGTCGAGCAACATTGACATGATATTTAGCGAAATGGGTCATGATCCTTAGTGAATATGATATTCAATATGTCGAGCAGAAAGCCATCAAAGGACAAGTAATAGAAAACTAGCTCACAAATACACCAATACCAGATAATCATCCTCTTACAACATATTTTCCAGATGAGTCTGTATTTCACGCAGAATCCCAACAGCCTTGGAAATTATACTTTGATGGATCTCATACTAATCATGGCTCAGGAGCTGGAATATTATTCATTACTCCATAAGGAGACTCTATCCCAAGGTCATCCTGCATTGCATTTCCATGCACTAATAACATGGCAGAGTATGAAGCACTAATTATAGGACTTCAAATGGCTATCAAGTGAAAAACCAGGAATCTGCAGGTCCTCGACAATTCTCAGTTAGTTATAAACCAAGTTAATAATGAATATGAAACAAAAGATGAGAAGCTAATGCCTTATAAGTGGATGGTTGACAATTTTTTGACATATTTTCAAAAGCTATCCTTTGAGTTAATTCCAAGAACACATAACAAGGTTACTAATGCTATGGCAACAATTGGATCTTTGCTTGATATTCCCAACAACGTCCGACAAATTGAGTTTTTGGTTGAGCAGTTATTGGTTCCGACATATGATGTCCCCAAATTAGAAATGGTATGCGAGCTCGTCGGTTCCAATTCCCCCTAGTATAAGGACATTTTTGACTACCTTCATTCATAGATCCTTCCTCAAAACCTTTCCAATAACCAAAGGAAGTCCTTTATTCGCAAAGTTGCATGTTATACCATCATCAGCGACACCCTTTACCATCGTAGCTTCAACAATACCCTTCTTTGTTGTCTCAAAACTAATTAATCAAAAATGACCTTACAAGAAGTACATGAGGGTATATGTGGATCACATTTGAGTGGCCTGACCTTAGCTAAAATGATTATGAGACTTGGGTACTATTGGCCAACAATAGAAAAGGATGCATTGGAATTTGTAAGAACATGTTTCCAATGTTAGATTCACAGTGATTTGATTCATGCTCCAGCACAAGAGTTGAGGCTGATTACTTCTCCTTGGCCTTTTGCATAATGGGGACTTGATCTTGTGGGAAAGATTCACCCTACATCCTCTAATGGACACAAATTCATTATCACTGCCACTGAGTATTTTACTAAGTGGATCGAGGCCATTCCACTCACTTACATTACCAGCAAACAAATCTCCAAATTCATCCTCAATTATATCATTTGTCGGTACAACATTCCACAATCCATCATCACGGATAATGGTCATCCCTTCAAAAACCATCAGGTCCATAAATTATGTCAACGTTTCCATATTAGCCACCACTTTACCATACCGTATTACCCATAGGGAAACGGTCAATCTGAGGCATCTAATAAAACCATTATCAAACTTCTTAAAAAGACCATCAATGACGTTGGTCGTGATTGGCACATCCAACTCAACCCCACTTTGTGGGAATACCGCACGACCATTTGTACTCCCACCGGTGCCACTCCTTTCACCCTTGTCTTTGGATTTGAAGCCATCTTTCCCATAGAGGTTGAAATTCCATCTTTGCGAGTCTCCATGAAAGGACTCATCACTGATGAAGAATACAGACAGTCAAGACTGCATGAGTTAGAAATGCTAGATGAATGCAGACACAATGCATTAAATCATTTACAAGCATACCAAAATTGTCTTTGCAGAAGCTATAACAAAAGGGTGATGACTTGACAATTTGACATTGGCAACCTAGTTCTCATGCATAATCCCAAGAATCAGTCAAATAGGGAGAAGCCAGGAAAATTTGAGCCAAATTTTTTGAGCCCTTATGTCATTATAGCATCATTTGGTTCTAGAGCATATCAGTTAGGTACTCCCGAAGGTGAATAGTTGACAGAGCCAATCAATAGTTTACATTTGCGCAAATTCTATGCATAGCATCATAAAGCCTGCCTAAAAACTGGTAAAAATACAAAAAAAAATCAAAAATTCAAAAAATCGTCACCTTGAGGAAAACCTGGAAAACAGGCATCCTGGTGACACTAGACAAAAAAAAAATGACAAAAATAAAGAGAAATAATTTGTCCAATAGTGAAAACCTGGTAAACAGGCGCTTTGGATAAGTACCATGGTGAAAACTTGGCAAACGTGTGCCATGTGTAGTCAGTCATTGTTGTGTCATCTACTGTCACTCTATCTACCTTTTTCCCTAATAAACATACTCTTTCTGACATTTGTCATAACACTTCACCCTGACATCATGACATTTTCGTCCATGGCTAACAATAGTTGAAATCAAGTCTTGCATATTGTCCACTGTCCATGCTAGCCATGCCTTTTCTTTGCATTCCATTTTTCCTGGCTCATTCTCAACTTTACTAGGGGAAAAATTTTATCATGAGACTACAGTGGGTACTGCACGTGATCCTAAAAATCATAAAATTTCCTAAAAAAAGACCTAAAAATTGGAAAATGTCTTGAAAAAAAGACCTAAAAATTAAAAAATGTCATGAAAAAAGACCTAAAAATTAAAAAATGTTCTAAAAAAAAGACAAAAAATTTTTGAAAAAAGACCTAAAAATTGAAAAATGTCTTTAAAAAAAACCTAAAAATCAAAAAACATCCTGAAGAAAACACAAAAATTCCAAAAAATAGAGTTATGTCAATCAACATAGTCACATCAATTCAAGTCTTGATTAGTCTTTGTCATTGTCGAGCTACATTGTCTCTGTGCATTTGCTACGTAGGCAAGGCTCATCTTTGAGCCCCCGAGACACTAGGTTAGTCCTAGTAGGTTTTTCAAAATAAATCATGACTCAATATTTGGTCAACAAGACATAGTCATTGGTCGTGTCGAACTACGAGGTCTATGAGTGTATGATGTAGGCAAAGCCATCTGTCAATGAGCCCTCGAGGCCACACCAGGTCAGTCCATTAGGGTTCATTGCACAATTTTCTCACACACATGAAATAATCTTTAAATTTATCATGATCTTTGTCAAAATTCAAATGAACAATCTACCCAAGTGAACTTCTACAATCTGTCAATCAAGCATGACAATCATCTTGGCATATCAAAATTAGTCAAACTTAGTCAAACTTAGTCAAACTAGTTGAATCTTGCTTACTCTACAGATTGTCCTTCTGAAGGGTAGCCCATCATTTAATTATGCCCTAGGATGTGTCCTTCTTAGGCATCGTCATGGTCATCTGACATTTTGAGGATTCTCACGACATTTGAGATACATTCCTCTTGATATCGGCATCATTCAGGATGTGTCTTCCTGAATTTGACAATCTTGACATTGACACCATTCAAGATGTGTCCTTCCCAAACTTAACATCAATCCGACATCTCGACACCAACATTGTTCAGGATGTGTCCTTCCTGAACTTGACATCAATTCAACATCTTGACATTGACCTCATTCGGTATGTGTCCTTCCCAAATTTGGTATCACTCTACAATCGACGTCATTTAGAATGTGTCCTTTTTGAATATGACATCTCGGCATCATTTAGGATGTGTCCTTCCTAAACTTGACACCAATCTAGCATCTTCATATCGTCAACCCTGGAATTTTGACACCAAGACATCTGACATTCCACCACACTTGACAAACTTGACATTTTGACATTCAGACACTTGGAAAGCACTTGGCATTTAATTTTATGATGCTTGTTTTGTCTTTTGGCAATCATGATGCTAGTTCCTCGAGGATGTTTTGACAACAATATTTAGAGGAGCAATGACGTTTCATGATTTGTCTTGCATATCCTTACTTTTTGTGGTTGATTATGACAAAAAGACTGAGGCAATCACTCTCTTAGTATGAGTCATGATCATCCTTGTCTGCGATTGTTTATCTCACGTGATGGTACAACCTTACACACCTTGGTCTACATCATATCATGGTGTTTGTTGGCCATTACAATAATCTTCCCAATGATGATAAATATAAAAATGTAAGCATGAAAGTTGGTTCCCTTATCATTTCTCGTCTAGCTTTCCATCTTCATCCTCCTTTCTCTTCCACACTAATATCCATCGCCTTCCGAGCTAACATTTCTTCTATCCTTCATCCTCTAGTCTTATCATCCATTTCGAGAGCACACTCATGTTCTTTGAACTCACCTGTCCTCTCGAGGGGGCATACACAACCCTCCTCGTCATTCTTCTTTCACTGGGGTATATTTCAGAATTAAATTTCTTTGACACAATGCAATGAATTGCATTATGTCAAAGAGGGACAAAATGTAGACAATGAAAAATATTCTAAGCCTGTAAGTGTCATTTTTCTTCATCCTGGTCCTTCGATAATTGAATAATTTTAGTTATTCAATTATGTTTGATCATATTCCTCTATTAATTAAATAAATTTTTAATAATTATTTAATTAATTCACTTTCTAATCTTTATTATATCCTGATTGATTAAATAAACTAATTGCGTCACTAATTTCTCCCTCTTCTTCAATAGTTAAATAAATTATTATTTATTTAATTATTTTGTCACCTTTCATCTATAGTTAAATAATTACCATTAATTATTTATCTATTTGTGGCCCTTTAATTCTTCTATAGTTAAAGGGTATGTGTAGGATCATCATGGAAAAAGCAAGCCCTTAAGTGGCAAAAAATTCAAAAAAATCAGAGTTAGGAAACTTGACATAAAAATTTGAATAAGTTATCTATATTATTTCAAAAATATGTAAGAATAGAATCTATAGAAAATTGAATGTAGTTTCTAAACTACTAGGTTTGTTTAAAAAATAAAAATCTATTTGGTGAAAATTTGAAATTTCAATGGAGTGGTACTTAAATTTCAGGGAAAAAATAAGAAGTAGGTGTCTGTCTGACCACCCTTACCACAATAAAATGATAATATTTTTTTATAATATTTTAGATATAAGTAGAGGACTCATGCCCTAATGTGATGCATATTTTTTGTAATTTTTTCCAAGTAAATAATTAATTATGAATTTTTTATTACAACTTTTTAAAATATAAAAACTCATATGTCTAACAACCTTAACTTGGTCAAAACTTTATGAAATTCAATTTTTTTAATCCTATAGTATGTGAGCATAGAATGTGACACATGTTTTGGATTCAAAAATGTGATACCGTTTGAAAGCTATAGATGTTTTTCAATCAGCCTATCAATCAGGACTTTAGTCATAATTTGAATAGAAAATGAATAATAATTACTTATTAAATTCAAAGTAAAGCATAAATTATATGGTGGAAAGTTGAGAATCTCCTTTAAAAACCCTTTTCGTTTCATCAATTTTGGGTAAAAAAGTAGTCATCAGCCACATACCCATCATATTGCCACTTTTTGGCCCATCATGATCCTGCACATACCCTAAATAATTATTAAAATTATTTAACTATCCCATGCCACCTCCCCTATTAAATAATTAATCTAAATTAATTATTTAAGATCTAATTTTCATCTCTCCATTTAATTAAATTGATAAATTTAATTAAATGCTCATCTTTTCATTTTCTCCAAATAAATAATTTGAATAAATTATTTATTTTCCACTTGTCCATTTCCTCCACTCTCTCCATTTTTGAATAAATTATTTAAAATAAATTATTTATGCACCACCTGGTCAAAGATGTTTTGTCATAATCCCCTATCATAACATTCATTTTTGCCATAGCTTGCATGTCTTGCATGTCTGTCATAGCTGTCAGGCGTCATAGCCATCAGCGTCATAGCTTTTCCATGCATGGCATATTTTTGGTGCATCAATTTTGGACTGTTGATCTTGGCATCTTTTCTTAGACTTAATCTCAACCATCCATTTCGTAACCTCCCTCTCATGCATTCTCATTCATTGATCTTGGAATCTTTCTAGAAGATTAATATTAGCCATCCATTCGAAAGGTTGTCTATAAAAGCAACCTTCCTTCTCCATTTTCATTTTAACAGTTAATTGTCTCGAACTTTCTTGCTACTATTTTCAGGTTTTGCACAAATATTTCAACAAATCTGATGGCAAAGTTGCATAACAAGAAGAAGGAGAGCAAGAGAAGGAATCAACTACAATATGGGGAGTGTTTTATTTTGTTTTCTTTCATTTTGATAGCTCCATTTTGTTTATATTCTCTTGTTGATGTGGTTTAATAGCTTAGTAGTGTTGGTTGTCACTTTGTCTATGCTATCTTATTTCTAACCCCATCTCACAGTGTATACTATGTATTCGTGTGTATACTTCAAGGCTTACATGTTTTTGATTACTTGTGTTTCCCTTATTCAAATGTACATGCTTGACTTATTCATGCGTATACTTATTAATTCGCTAGCCCTAACAATGATCATTTTTGTCCTTCATGGTTTGCCTTGAATATTAATTGATTGATGTTAAACAACTTTATCTAAAAGAAAAAAACATGTTTTCAATTGGTATTCCATGAAATGATTCATAAAAATATTCTAATATGTTCTTGATGCATCACCATCTAAACACGTCAAAATATTTATGTCAACTTTTTTCAATATTATTTCTTGTATATGAAATGGACTCAGGAGAAAGCAAGTTATAATTTATAATACAAATAAGAAATGGACTCAACGCTGTCCTAGACCCCTGAATAGGTCTATTTCACAAAGAAACACACTCTCAATCACTCTTCCAATTGCATAACACCATTGGGCAACATTTACCAGTCTGCAAATCCACAAAATCCACAATTTTTAGGGCGTGATTGGCCCTCTAGCCCCACTATCCTCTAAACCCTCACTTTTCTCAAATTTCACTAGGGTATATTGAAAACCCCATATCCAAATGTCATACAACCTCAAAACCTCTTCCAACACTCTTCATTCTACCTGCACAAACTTAATTGACCACCAAATTATGTTGTCGCTTGACTTTACCCACTTTTACTCCCTCAAACCTCTCTTTTTCATTCAAAACCCCTCTATTCCCAATGAAGGAATCATGCCATAACATAATTTTGACCTCCCTTTTCCTTGCATAACATTTGAACACATCAAACTCCACAGCCTCACTCTATTTCCAACCTATTCTAACTTATTCTCAAGAAAATTCTTCTTTTCACCTCGTTTAGCCTTGCTTTTAAGGCCTAAATTCTGAATTTTGAATAGGGGCAGTGTTAGTAATCTCTTTCAATGCCTTTACCAATGCTATTTTCTTATTTTTACTTACATAATTGACTCAAATGACCCCACACTAACTCAAAACTAAAAGCAATATTACAAAATGGCCTATCATGGCTTTATTTGAGATTATAATGACTAAAACCACTGAACTAGACCTTCTTCATCAAATGGAGGAACAAGGTGCTCTGCACCAATTATCATACACTTTTTGTGTGGAATACTTAGACTTCTCAACTGTCATGTGTATGTTTCTCTTTTCCATTGTTTTGTATGCCATCATAAGGGATCGAGCCGATTGAATGCAGCTCAGATCAATTTCGCATGTTTGGGTGGGAAAGAGGACCATGCCTAGTGTAAACCTACCTATCAGGATGCGTTGGAGCAATTAGTTTGGTCACACAAATTGTAAAACAAAAGTTGCACCACTTTGCAACTTTAGACTGCTTCCATTTGACACTTTTTCCATAAAGTGAAAACTAGACACCATAGGAAAATGACTCAAAGATAACAAAAATTGAGAGAGGTTATTGTAGAGGGGCACAACATGATCTTGTAGGCTCAAATGAAGAGTTTGTAAGCATCACAATTTCTGAGTAATAGCTCATCAAATTTTGCTTCCCTTTTGCACTTTGGACCCTTGAGGGATCGATACGGTTGAACATAGCTCAGAGTGATTCTGTGTGTTTGGGTGCAAAAGAGGACCATGCCTAGTGTAAAAA
Source organism: Sequoia sempervirens (assembly GCA_007258455.2). Taxonomy (NCBI): domain Eukaryota; kingdom Viridiplantae; phylum Streptophyta; class Pinopsida; order Cupressales; family Cupressaceae; genus Sequoia; species Sequoia sempervirens. The sequence continues at coordinate 40,064,230 of VDFB02000008.1, forward strand.
TACCTATTTGGATGTGCTGGAATAGTTTGCTCGTTCACATGAGTTGCAAAATGAAAGTTGCACCACTTTGCACTGCTTGCATTTGACACTTTTTCCATCAAGTGAAAATATTTTGCCACAGGCAAACCACTATGAGAGCGAAAATCGAGAGAGGTTTTCTTAGAGGGGCCCAATGTAATCTAGTACGATTAGATGCGAAGTTCCTAAGCATGACGGTATCCGAGTAACAACATGCTGAAGTTTGTAACCATTTTGCACTTTGGACTCTTAAGGGATCAATCTGATTGAATATACCTTGGAGCAATTCCGCGCATTTGGGTGCAAAAGAGGACCATTCCTAGTGTAAACATACCTATTTGGACATGTTGGAACAGTTCATTTGGTCACACGAGTTGCAGAACAACAGTTGCACCTTTTGCAACTTTACACTACTTGCATTTGACACTTTTTCCATCATGTGAAAATCCACTCCCATGGGAAAACCACTTTGAGATAGTTAAAACTGAGAGAGGTTTTTGTAGAGGGGCCCAACATGATCCTATAGGATTAGATGAGAAGTTTCTAAGCATCACGGTATCTGAGTAACAATATGCTAAAGTTTGCAGCCATTTTGCACTTTGGATCCTTAAGGAATCGATCCAATTAAACGTAGCTTAGAGCTATTCCATGTTTTTTGATGAGAAGGAGGACCATGCATAGTGTAAAAATACCTATTCAGACATGTTGGAATAGTCCATTTGGTCACACAAGTTACAGAACAAAAGTTACGCCACTTTGCAACATTGCACTGCTTACATTTGACACTTTTTCCATCAAGTGAAAATCCGCCGCCATGGGAAAACAACTCTGAGATAGCCAAAACTGAGAGAGGTTTTTGTAGAGAGGCCCAACATGATCTTGTAGGATCATACAAGAAATTTCTAAGTATCACCGTATCTGAGTAAAATGTTGAAGTTTGCAGCCATTTTACACTTTGGACTCTAAAGGGATCAATCCGGTTGAATGTAGCTTGGAGCGATTTTGCATGTTTGGGTGAGACAGAGGAACATGCCCAGAGTAAAAATACCTATTCAGACACATTGGAACAATCCGTTTTCTCACATGAGTTGCAGAATGAAAGTTGCACCACTTTGCAACTTTGCACTACTTGCATTTGACACTTTTTCCATCAAGTGAAAATTTGTTGCCATAGGAAAACCACTCTGAGATAGCCAAAATCAATAGAAATTTTTGTAGAGGGGCCCAATGTGATCCTGTAGGATTAAATGAGAAGTTTCTAAGCATCACAGTATCTGAGTAACAACACGCTAATATTTGTAGCCATTTTGCACTTTGGACTCTTAAGGGATCAATCTGGTTGAACATAGCTCAAAGTGATTCTGCGTGTTTGGGTACAAAAGAGGACCATGAATAGAAAAAAAAAACCTATTCAAACACATTGGAATAGTCTATTTGGTCACACGAGTTGCAGAATGAAAGTTGCACCACTTTGCAACTTTGTACTACTTGCATTTGACACTTTTTCCATGAAGTGAAAATCTGCCGCCACGAGAAAACCACTCTGAGATAGCCAAAACTGAGAGAAGATTTTGTAGAGGGGCCCAACACAATCCTATAGGATTAGATGATTATAAGTTTCTAAGCATCACGGTATCTGAGTAACATCATGCTAAAGTTTGCAGCCATTTTGCACTTTGGACTCTTAAGGGATCGATTTGGTGGAACGTAGCTTAGAGCGATTCTGCATGTTTGGGTGTGAAAAAGGACCATGCCTAGCATAAACATACCTATTCAGACATGTTGGAATAGTTTTTTTGGTAACATGAGTTGCAGAACGAAAGTTGCACCACTTTGCAACTTTGCACTGCTTGCATTCAACTCTTTTTCCATCAAGTGAAAACTAGACACCATAGGAAAACCACTCTAAGATAGCAAAAACCGAGAGAGAATTTTGTAGAGGGGCCCAATGTGATCTCATAAGCTTAGACAGAGATTTCGTAAGCACCATGGTTTCTAATTAATACCTCGTCAAAGATTGTTTCCCTTTTGCACTTTGAACCCTTAACGGATCAAGTCAGTTGAACGTAGCTCAGAGTGATTCCACATGTTTGGGTGCTAAAGAGGATAGTTCCTAGCATAAATGTACCATGTACTTAGAAGAAGATCAATAAAATTCATTGTTTCCTTCCATTTTTCTGTATTTTTATCATAAATTTGATGTTTCTTTGAATTGTACGGTTTCGTACAGGGTGATTGTGTTCTCTTTTTCAATCTGTTTGTGTTTCCATAGACCCAATACATATTTAGAAACCCATTTTGATGTTAGATTTCTTATTTGGTGAAAGGGAATAAGTTTTATGGGGTTTGTGTTGCTGCCCTTGTAGATTTTGATGGAAAAGGGCATGAAAAATGAGGTTTCCCCTAGGGTTTGATAAAATATTGCATGTAGAGGTTGGGTGAATGTCTTTTGAGTTTGTGCAGGTGATTTTAAGAAGGTCTAAGGTAGTGGCATGTTCTGGCAAGGTTTGGAACCATTCCTTTCAATAAACCCTCCTCATACAAGCATAAAATAAGGGTTTTGTGGTTTGGCATGGTGGAGTGAGTTTCTCCCGAGAAAAATTATGGATTTGAGGGTTTGGATACATGAGAATTTATGCCCCAACAAGTTTATGGGGTTGTTGAATGTTTAAAGGTATGTTCCTTTGTAAATTAGGCCTAGTTAGCCTAATGAGGACAATGAAGAAGGTTATTTTTTATGCACATGTTCCAAGATAGTCCCTATTTATTTTGAAGTATGTGTTGTAACTCAATAATAGCTATCTAGATTAGTCATTTTTTTGTGAAGTCATTTGAGAATTTTTCATCAAAACACCACTTGGAGCCACACTTTTCACTTGGAAATTCATCATAAAACCCTATAGCAGCAACTCCACCTTTGTTTCTTGAATTCCCTTGCACAAATAAACACACACACATACACCTAAAACATCCTAAGACTAACCTACTCCACTGATCTAAACTATCAAATTCGGTGGAGTAGTCATTATTGGTTATCTAGAATCTCAAAACCCCAATCTTGAGGGTTTACAGATTGAGTTGAGAAAAACTAGTTCAAACTAATGATAAACTCAATGGATACCCTCCTAAATAGATTCAAATGAATGCTACTTCACTATTCTACCTTATGCAACAAGATTCAAGGCCTTAAAATACTGTACAGGCCATACAAGTTAATGAACAACTGGAAGAAATCAGAAAATCACTAAAACATGGACTTTATTGATTGTAAATCTTCAAGAATACAAAAGATATCTATTTTGCTCGACCTTACATGCTTTATATCACTTCTCTAACCACCTAATATGACCTTCAAATGACCTTTTTCACATTGTTTACATTTCAAATTTCAAAATTTCCAAATTTTCCTATTGAAGGCATTTAGAGAACAAAGTGCTATTGCACCAAACATGAACTCCAAAATTATAGTATTTGAGTAAATCTCATTACAATGCCTTAGGTACTTCATTCTCATAGATTTTTTACAATGTCACTCATACATTTGAGATTCTCTTAAATAAATGTCTACATCATAGGTGCTCATTATGAGGTTAACTTCAATTGAGTAACTTGAGATTCCCTCGGTAAGCTTCACACACTCTTTTATAATGGCTTCAAATCAGAATTGAGATTTTTCAAGATCATCAAAATAAGGATGTTGCATTGCTTTTTTGGCTGAGATTCTCTTTCATGGATCATAAGTTATCATTTTCTACAACGAGAGACCAATCAATTTTTAGTGGTTTACGTACAAATACACAAAGTAAAAGAGAAAAAGAAAGAGCATCCAAAATGGAAATGAAATGAAAATAGATGGAAGGAACTTACAGATAGGCATGCCAGTCTCACAACTTAGTCACTCCTAGTCATACATTTTCACTAGGATTTCCGAGATACCTATTGCACACAACACCTCTCATGAATAGAGTAAGTTGAAATTTGAGATTCTCTTATAATGTCTACATCATAGTTGCTCATGATAAGGTTAACATCAAATGAATAAATTAAAATTCCCTCACCAAGCTTTGCACACACTTTTGTAATGGCTTAAAATCATGATTGAGATTTTTCAAGATCATGAAAATAAGGATGTTGCATTGCTTTTATGGCTGACATTCTCTTGGATGGCTCATAAATCTGCATTTTCTACAAGGGGACACCAATCAATTTGTAGTAGGTTACATACAAATAGGAAAAGTAAAAGAAGATGATAACATTGCCATCAAAAAAATTAATGTGCATACAAGTATAAATTAATAAGAACCGATGTGCATACTTACAAATTAACCCAACAAACCATCTAGGTCTGCTCTACTCTTTATTATGTCAAGTATTGCTTTGTGGTCAGACTCACAGATCTTCCACAAGACCTTGTTCAACGGTTTACCCCCATATTTGGTCAAACAAAAATTGGATGCCACAATAAGGTTCAAGTAATGAAAAATATTACAATGTGTTCCAAAGTACTGAAACAACCAATGTTTAACACCCTCATGTGGGTACCTTATAAGCCACGTTCCAATAACAACAACTGAGCCTGTAGGGTATTTGATGTTTTCTCCATCTATAACTGGGGCCTCCAATTTCTTTTTGGCCTCAACACAATGACACAAGTAATATTTTGTTCCCACTTTGTTGTCTTCATCTGTAATAACTGCATGAACTTGCCCTACGTTGATATGTGCAACAAATCTCTTGAAATTAGTCAACATTATGAATACACTACAAAGTAATATAAAAATATGGAATTTCAAAAATTAAGCAAGCAGATATATTACCTAGTTGAACTAGATCAGATACATGGTTAAAGTCGACCGATGATTCCATCTGTGTTAGTTCCAATGTTGTATGAGGGTGATACATGTGAAGTGGGCTGAGATAACTTGTCAACCATTTTTCAACCCACTCCCCTGACTCACAATCATTCCAGGATTGCATTGTACATGGAGAAAAAAAGGATGCCATCTTCCATGTATCCCTACTCCATGAACCTGCATTTGAGCTAAGGAAAGAGTGTAGCTCACTCGATCGTGTTAGTGTACAACAATCCTCATATGGTGCAATGTTAGTATCATCCATCAACCAAAAATACCTACGAACTAAAGATGTACCTTCATTACCTAGACCCATCAAAGCATTACACCACTCGATAATTGATCTTGCATATGTCAAAATTGCATTGTCTTTATACTTTATCTCTTCTCGTGCTAATGTTTTTTTCACGCATGCTCCCCCTTTCCATGCCCGGCCTCACAAAAGTTCCACATATGTTGTACACCTATAATGACACGCACCTTGCTCAACCAATAGAACATGCACGAGTTCTTGAACTGTGTTGCATAGTTATTCAACCATATTATATGTCGACCGTATGCTATGCCCCTCTAAGCCAAATCACTATAGAACATCTAGAAGCAACCTTACATGAACTCTAGAGAATGTGTGTGATCATCACTAATATAAAAGTGATACTCCCTCAATTCCTTCCTTTGGTCCTTTGTACTATTAGCTGCATGAATGAATGCTATTTTCACAAATATCAAAACCTATGTGGAGTTGTAATACTGTGACTATACCTCACATTGTGGCTATAGAGTGTAGTTCTCTACAAAGTCAACCACTGATACTATGTTTCCAACTGGAAAGGTGTCCTTGCATAGCTTGAATTTCCTGTCCAGCCATAGGGCTCTATGGGTATGCCTTTCATACTCATACACTATATTGTCACAAAACATGGACATAAACTGATACATTGGAATCTTCTAAATAACCAAATCACACTTTTTTGCTTGAGACCCATCTTTTGTAGGATATGCCACCATTTTATACTTCCTGAACTCTACTAGATTTTGTCCCACCTCATCTGTGCTTTTCATATGTTGACATACTGGCATACATTGCAAGCCATTGCAACGCTTGCATGAACCATCCAAGCATGTTGTCCTGTAGAATATTTGGCCATCCTCTATTTCACATAATTTTTTTGATAAGAACTCTCTTGAATATTTTGGTGGGGCTTCTATGCCACAATCCTGCAAAACATTGTTAGTATGCACACCACAACATATAGAATGATAAACATCACAATGGTTAGAGAATTCAATATGTAGTCTACAACAATAAGTATTGCGTGTGTGATTTATCTTGAGATAACAAGGTTTAAGCATTTCAAAAAATCTTTGAAAAAATCCTAATTTGAGGATAACCCATTTGAAATTTATGAAAAAATTGGGTTTGAGTCATATCCAAAAAATGCTTTGGATGTGGCTCACGGTTCCGACTACCGATTCTCCTTCTTACCACATCCCTTTGATTCAAAGATAGCCTTGTGTTATTCTTCCAATACTCCTCAATTAGTGTTCTTAATGCTTCAACCACTTTTTTATGTTTTTGTGGCAGTCTCCCTGAGAACGCCAATAATTCATTTGAATTGGTGCCCTCAATTCTTTTCCGCCTTGAATGGATTTTGATAAAGTTTTTCTAATAATTCTCATTTTTTCACTCGTCTTTCTAATGAGATGAGATCTCTTTGTTTGACTACTTACCAAAGTTGATGTAATGACACGTCGTGTGACATTACTATCCTTTGAGCATGAGGTATTACCCACACTCTCATATGCATGGACATTAGATTCTTCACAATAGTGTTTTCACTCGATGCATTTGATGTTCTCAACCCAAGATTCTTCACGATGTCTCTATGCTTTATACCCCACATCATTTCAACAAATAGTTGACATCTTGTTGTCTCATTTAGCCTTTCAAATTAGAATTTCCAAATCTTATCAGCATATCTTCTACAAGTGCGTGTTGGAATCTTACCTTCCATGTGCTACAAAATATCCTCATCAATATGAATCAAATACTTTGGCTTTCTACACAAAATTCTAGGTGGTGTTCTCCTAGGTACATAAATCTCAACATTATGAATTTCATCAATATTTAATTGAAGTGGGATAGATTGTGTACCTTTGATCAATGGTGGAGTAGAAGACATACCTTGAGGTTCTTGTGGGGATGATGGCATACCTTCTTCGTCAAATCTGAGTGATGATGTACTCTAAACTTGAGATGTGCTCGATGGTGTCCAACCATATTCACTTGTGATAGATGGTGTCCCTCCATATTCACTTGTGGTAGCTAGTGTCCCTCCATATTCCCTTATACTTAATGGTGTCCCTTCGTATTCACTTTCCATAGAGGGTATGTCTCCAGCTGTGGTATTTGAATTTGTCTTACCATGATGCTTTCGCATTCGCACCCTTTGTGCTGCCATATCGTGTTCTCTTTTTGATGGTTGAGGTTCCTCTTTAGTTGGCTTGTTTTTTTCAATAGTACCCAATTTCTTCTTTTCATGATATTCTACCACCCGTTCTCTCTCCTTTGCTTTGAAGGTTTCATACTCTTCATATGTTAGTTTATTCCTTCTTTGTTTCTTTGGAATGATGGATAATTTTACCTGTAGCATGGTAATGAGACGAATATTAGTTCCTAAAGTATTTGTCCATTCAAATAAATGAAATATATTTCATTCAAGGCTTCATAACAAATACTTACAATCATCTTGTACAAGACTATTTCTAGCATATACAAAGTTAGTGTAGGGGCATGTCATGATTACAAGATAGGCTAAATTACATTGTTTTCCTTGTGTAAATGGGGTGTTAAACAATGGTTTTGATGAAATGTTGAAGGAACCTTCCATGTAATGGTTGTTTTAGTTTGTGTAAGGAATTTTTCAAGTGTTGTTGGTATTGGTGAGGTCTGATAAGGCTGGTTGTGAAGACTTGAATTCAATAAACCCTAGGTTATTTGCATGAAAGTTGAGGGTTTGGTGCTACAAAATTTTAGAGATCAATGCTATGAGAAATAATGGTTGAATTTGTTGTTTTGTAACACAATTAGTGACTCTTATTTGAGATTTAGTGAAAACAAAGAGTTTTGGAGGTACCTCCTTTGTAAAAGAGGGCTATTTCGTGGCCTACAAGGTAAGGCAACCAATTGGTTTTCAATATTGCTGCAAAGAAACCTCTTGAAACCTTTTGGTATGTTGTGTTAGGAGTTGAAGTGTGTCTCATTTGATGTTTGTTAGGTCTTTTTATGGCCTTCTCTAAAATATATTGAGAAAAAGTAGTGTTGGAGGGCTACAAGCCTTTAGGTGTGTGTTTGGGATAAGTTGAGTGTATAGTGTTTAAGGGCCTAGTTTGTTGTTTCAGTATGATCATTCTGAGTTGGTTGGGGTCTTCACCACCTAGGTTGCTAACACGCTGCCCCTACCTTCTCAGCCCTACCATATTCGCAAGCTAGCTCACTCACTAGCTTTCCAATGTGGTAGGGTTGAGAAGGTAGGGGCAGCGTATACCTCATAGAAATGGGGTGCCATGGTGATGGAAATGGGGTGCCATGGTGATTACATCACCATGGTACCCCATTTCTATTAGGTATATGCTTCCCCTACCTTCTCAACCCATCCGCATTAATCACCATGGCACCCCATTTCTATGAGGTATATGCTACCCCTACCTTCTCAACCCTACCGCATTGGAATGACACCCCATTTATATGAGGTATACATTTCCCCTACCTTCTCAACCCTACCACATTGGATAGCTAGATCACCATGGCACCCCATTTCTATGAGGCATACGTTGCCCCTACCTTCTCAACCCTACAACATTGGAAAGCTAGTGAAGCATTGGCAAGCTAGCTCACTCACTAGCTTGTCAATGAAGTAGGGTTGAGAAGGTAGGGGCAGTGTATGCCTCATAGAAATTGGGTGTCACGTTGATTTAATCACCATGAAACCACATTTCTATGAGGCATACGCTGCCCCTACCATGTCAACCATTTCTGAGACCGACCTGAACACATAGTTTTAAGGTTTGAAAGTCATTTAAAATGGTGTATTGACCCATCCTTCTCATTGTGGCCACTCTAACTCAAGGAATGGGTCTGAAAAATCATTAAAAAGGTGTGGGAATGTTGAGTTTCTATAGGGGATGTCAATATTTGAGTTGGGCATGAAGCCCTAGAGTGAAATTTGGTGTTTTCCATGTGAATTTGAGAGGTTTTGACATGCTAAATTGAGTATTGTGTTAGGGAAGAATTTTTTCTTGTTGAATTGAGTTTTTGAAGACCATTTTAGACCCGTTTGAGGTGGTGGCATGTTTTCATAAGGTTGGGAAGTGTGTTTTCCAATAAGCCCTAGGTTATTTTCCTTAAAAAGAGGGTTTTTGGTTTTGGCATCTTGGTGGATGAATTTCAGAGAAGTAATTGTGAATTATTTGATTTGAATACATATAAATGTCTACCCACATGTGGTTGGAGGTTTTTCTCAAGTTTCAAGATAAGTTTCTTTGCTAAAGTGTCCTAATTTAAGGCCTAGTTGGCATAAAAAAGCTTGATTTAAGAAAGTTGTTACAAAGTAACCAGTAGTGGTTTGTTGGCATGTGATTGTGTACCCTAAAGGTTCCTTGAAATGATTCAAGTCTTGGTTTGAAAGAATCTTATCGAGAAGAAATACTCGATTGAATGAGTTGGCAATGGTACAAGGAAGAGTGCTGATTTGGTGAAAAGTGAAGAGTTTTGAGAATTGTGACTTGTGAATTGTTGTTGTTGTTGGTTAAATTTTTATGTTCAATTGTGTTGTAGGACCTCCCCTAGTTGCATCACAATTCAAATTCTTTTTCCATGATTCCATTTTGATGAAAACCTAAGGTTATAATGACAAACAAATAATGATCAACATGGAATATAATTCTTTGACAAAATACCTTAATGAAAGCTTCAAAGAGTGGTATGCACTTCCATAATAAAGGATTGAGAAATGATGCTTTATTTTACTTCCTTAAAATGTATGTCATATATATGTGTATGCAAAATGTGGAAGCATACACAAGGTAAGTCAATTGTTAAATAACAAAATTCCTCAAAGAGAGGTGATTTAAAAATGTAATTGGCAAGTGTATAGAATTGTGTAATTTAAAATGTGCATTGACAACCTAAGGTTATAATGACAAACAAACAATGATCAACATGTAATATGCAAAATAACAAAAATGAAAGCAATCCATAATAGAATGAAAGAAAATGTGTAAAGACTTCACATACCTAAAAAACTAGAGTTTCAAATGGAGGAGTTCAACCCAATTATGTAGCCTTAGCTTCTTCTTTCTTCAAACTCCTCAACAATTTGACTTTTTCAAAAGCTTGTTCCCCTCCAAGCTTCAATTGTATAACAATTTTCAATGGAATTCAAACTTGAATTGATCTTATATGTCTTTCAACGTGAAAATTTTCTATTTCATGCAAAGGTGGTATAAAGATCATGAAAAAGGTGGTGGAATGTGAAAAAAATGCATGCACACTTCACAACATCATCAAAAGGCTACTTTTTGTTGGAGCATGTGCAAAACCAAGAGAATATGCAAAATGTGGGCCTTGAGATCATGGGTATATTGTGTTTTTTTACCATTTTTAGTGCAACACAAAACACACTCGTGTTATATAACATGAGCATGTTATTTCTTCCTAAAACAACCATATCTCTACTTCTTCAAAACATGCTCACATTATGAGAAAGTTGGTTTTTTAATAGATTTATTTTCTCTCTCTTTGTCTATACCCTATATACACTAATTCTATCTCTCTTCCCTCTACCCTTATACCCTAATTCTATCTCTCTCCCCTCTACCCTTAACCTTTAACCCTTATACCTCCATCTCTCCCCCACTCCCTCCCTCCCTCTCCTCTCCCTCATCTCTCAACCCCTATACCCTTTTCATCTCTCAACTCCCTATCTTTCACTCACTCACTCATTTTATCTCTCTCCTCTACCCTCTACCCTTAACCCCTATACCCTCAACCCCTAAACCCTAATATCTCTCTCCCCATCTACCCTCTACCCTTAACCCTTATACCCTTTATCCTCTACCCTCTATCTTTCTCCCACTCCCTCTCTCGAGCTCCCTCTCTCTCACTCACTCCCTCCTCTCTCACTCACTCACTCCCTCTCACACTCACTCCCTCTCTCTCACTCACTCACTAAGGTTAGTATTTCTTGATTTTAGAAAAATTGTGGCCACTTAAGCCCCCTTTTTGGAAACCATCTTGGTGCACTTACCTAGATCCGAATCTGGAAAATCTGATGGGGAAGTGTTTGCCAAGCTTGAAATAGGGTTTTGTTGACTTTGAATTATCTTGGCCACTTAAGCCCCCTTTTTGTGAACCATCTTGGTGCACTTACTTGGATCTGAATTTGGAAAATATGATAGGGAAGTGTTCGCCAAGCTTCAAATAGGGTTTTGTTGACTTTGAATGATCTTCAAAAATTTGATGACATTTTTAAACCTTATCTCTTTGAAAATTTTGCATACAAGAACTGGGTATGTGCAGGATCATCATGGAGAAAATAGGCCCTTAAGTGGCGAAAAATTTAGAAAAATTAGAGTTAGGAAACTTGATGTAAAAATTTGAATAAGTTATCTATATTATTTCAAAAATATGTAAGAATAGAATCTGTAGAAAATTGAATGTAGTTTCTAAACTACTAGGATTATTTAAAAAAACAAAAAAAAATCTATTTAGTGAAAATTTGAAATTTCAATGCAGTAGTACTTAAATTTTAGGGAAAAAATAAGAAGTATGTGTCTGTCTGACCACCCTAACCACAATAAAATGATAAAAAAAATTATAATATTTTAGATATAAGTAGAGGACTTATGTCCCGATGTGATACATATTTTTTTGTAATTTTTTCCAAATAAATAATTAATTATGAATTTTTAATTATAACTTTCAAAAAATATAAAAACTCGTATGTCTAACCACCTTAACTTGGTCAAAACTTCATGAAATTCATTTTTTTTTTAATCCTATAGTATGTGAAGCATAGAATGTGACGTGTGCTTTAGATTCAAAAAATGTGATACCTTTTCAAAGCTATAGATGTTTTTCAATCATCCTATCAATCAAGACTTTAGTCATAATTCAAATAGAAAATGAATAATAATTATTTATTAAATTCAAAGTAAAGAATAATTTATATTGGTGGAAAGTTGATAATCTCCTTTAAAAACCGTTTTTGTTTCATCAATTTTGGGTAAAAAAGAGGTCGTCAGCCACATACCCTACACATACCCATCATCTCACCACTTTTTGGTCCATTATGATCTTGCACATACCCACCTATAAAACACACATCCAAAGAGGGGAAAAAGTGTTAAGGGTTAGAGTATAGGGGTTTGCCTTGGTCAAACCCTGATTTGGTAATCAAACCCCTAAAAATGAAATAAAACAAAGAGAGAATGATGAATTTAAATAACATGCAATGTCATACACTCACCAAACCCTTGATGTTGAAGTCTAAAATATGTTACTCCAAGATGCTTGAATGCTTGATTGAATGATTAAGGATGCTAGAATGCTTGAATTCTTTGATGGATTTAATGCATGAATGAATACTTGAATGAATGGGTTTTTAAAATGAATAGAAAATTATATATTTATACACAATTATACCCTAATTTCTTGAAAATACATCACAAACCAACCTTAGGTCTTCAGAAATAAAAACCTGCTAGTAATTTGAATTTATTTTTATTTTTGTGCCAAGAGGGACTCATTCGCCCCTAATGGCAAATGGGTCCCACTCAAGGCATGTGAATGGGTGTCGGGAATTAAGTTGTCTTAAATGATGTTTGTCAGGTTTATATTTAAAAATATACTTAATTAAGGCCCGTAAGTGCTTAAAGGGGCCAAATAAAGCATAAGAAAGGTGTATTTATTGATGACAAGCCTAGAAAAGCATGAAAGTTTGTTACAAAACTTTATAGCACTTTAAAATAAGACTTGCTAAGTGATAAAAAGGGGGTATGTAGCTGAATTATAATAAGAAGATTATAGAAAAGTGTGAAAATTTGTTACAACACTTCACAACACCTTTACAAGACATCATAAAGTATTAGTGATTCATAAAGATTCAAGACCTAATGTGAATGTGTGGGCCACATTGCAACATTAAATCAAGGAAAAAGCAAGCCAATTAAGCATAAGGAGGGAAAAAACAAAAAAAAGTAGAAGGATTACTTTCTCCATGTCCACAATTTTAAAAAATCCTATCCATAAAATATCCAAATTAAATTTGAATAAAATTTTAGCCTTTTAAGAAAAAAATTCCATTTTTGGAAATTTTCCAATTTTGGAATTTTTATTTTCAATTTTTTCCATTTCAAGAATTTTTCATTTTTGGGAACATTTCAAGAAAATTTTCATTTTTGGAAATTTTTGTTTCGAAAAAAATTGCATTTTGGGAAAAAGTTCCATTTTTGGAAAATTTTGGGATTTTTGAGGGGGTCTTGGATTTTCTGAAAATGGAAATTTCAGGAATTTTGATCTATCGTGGATTTCGGGAAAATCCGCTAGGGCTAGGATTTTCCCAAGTTTAATTCTCAAGGAAAATTTGAGATAGCTAGAATTCTCTCAAGTTTAATCCTCAAGGAAAATCTGAGGTAGCTAGAATTCTTCCAGGTTCAATCCTCAGGGAAAATCCAAGGTAGCTAGAATTCTCTCAAGTTTAATCCTTAGGGGAAATCTGAGGTAGCTAGAATTCTCCCATGCTTAATCCTCAAGCAAAATTCAGGGTAGCTAGAATTCTCCTAGGTTTAATCCTCACCTGGAAAAATCCAAGGTAACTAGAATTTTCCAAAATCCATGGCAGGTCAAAATTCCCCAAACTCCATAACTTTTTTTCTAGAAGAAATTTTTGAAAAGTTCAAAATGCAACCTAGCCTAATTTTTCATCCTCTATCCATTGGTGCAAAAAATATTTACATATAACATTGAAAATTCACCTCAAAATCCCCATTTCAAAAATCCATGATAGGTGGATTTCCCCCAAATCCTCGAGATGCTTCAAAATATTGCCTCCATCAAATCAAGTCTGGACTTAATTCCCAAAATTAACCTCCCAAGAAGAGAAAAATTGAAAAATTGACCAAGCCAAGATGCGGAGATGCAAAAGAAAAAAGAGGGTCCTCGCCTTTAGTGGGGCATGTGTTCAAAAATTGCACAACACAAGTCATCTAGCAACTTGAGTATTCATGCATTATAGCAAATTTTAGTTCACAAGAGAATTCAAGAGTCTACAAGAACATTCAAGAGCCTTCAAGAGTTGATTATCAAGCATTTTTTAGCATTATTCAAGCATCAAGCATCGTGTCAAAGTCATCATGCATCATGTTTATTTTTGAGCTAGCATTTGTGATGTAGGGTTTCATGATTCAAGTAAGAATTAAAGTCAAGATCCATATCATTCAAGGAAGAGTCAGTATCCACATCCATTGGAGCCATTTAATACATGTTTGCAGCCTTTATTCCTAGGGTTTGGTGAGTTGCAATATAGCTTATTGCTCATTCATCATTCCTTCATTCTATTTCATTTCATTTCAAGGTTTGATTACCAAAATGGGGTTTGACAACGACAAACCCATTTCTACTTAAAAAACATGTTCCCCTCTCTTTAGTGTGTGATTTTCCGATCTAAGTTGAAGATACATTTAAGAGCAAGATTGGAAAGAAGTTGTAAAGTTTGAAAAGTTGTCAAAGTTGTCACCTTGTTTGGAAGATCAATAAAAGAAATTTACAAAGCATAATTTAGCATTTCAGATCCAAAAATAGAAGAGTAGATTCAGACTTTAACCCCCCTGAAAAAGATGAGTGAAACTAATACTCCACTTCTAGTGTATGAGTCCTAGTACAAGCCTTTTTCCAGATTTACGAATTCTAGACTGCTCACTGCCAAATTTTTGTTCCTACCCAAAAACCCTAATTTGGAACTAAATTTCCTAGCTTGGTGTATGAGTCCTAGTGTGCATTAAATTTAGCATTTTTTGCATTTCAAACCTTGTTCTAAGCTTCTACAAGTTTCTAGGTGCACCTCTACACTTTTTTAGTTTACTATTCTATTTTGTATTCATTTTTAGGTCATCTATTTAAGATTTGCACATCATTAGGTTTTGTCATCAAATCTTGCATGTTACTAGTCTTCCCAAGCCCTAGCTTAGTGGTGAACCCCTCTTTAGTCTCTAAACATACCCTAGTACACCTTATTACAGATCTCTTTCCCTCACTATATCCTTAGATTGAGATCTCTAAGGTACCCTTGAGTGAAATAGGACCTAAACCCTTGTGTTCCATCTCCTAAAAGGTGGAGCACCCTATTTCAATTGTTTCACTTACCCTCTTCTCTCTCAAATCTCTCTAGGTCACTCCCACCCTCTCTACATTGCCTTCCCTCCTTAACCCCATCTCTATCCTTGCCTCCCTACCTCTCTCTTCTTAGCTCTCCCTTTGGTACTATTTCTCACCCATTTCTCAACAACAACATCAGTGTTTGAAATGGATCCAATGTAACATCAGGGGCTCCCATCTAAATTCTCATCCAAATCTCTCATTAGGAGTTAGAACAAGAAGAAAAGAAAGAAATGAGGTGAATCTTACATTCATGAGTTTAGTTATTGACAATACTGAACCTAATACAGCTAGAGAGGGCCTAAGTTAGCCACAATATAAGAAGGCCATGAATATTGAGTATGATTCTTTGATTAAAAAATAGACATGGGAACTTGTTGATCTTCTTGTAGGAAAGAAACCCATAGGTTGGAAATGGGTTTTCAAATAAAAATGCAAGGTAGATGGATCCATCAGAAACTATAAATTACAACTTGTTGCAAAGAGATATTCTTACGAGGAGACCTTTACACCCATTGCGAAGCTCAAAACAATTTGAGTTATTTGTGTATTGAAAACCCAGAAAGGATGGAAGCTTCATTCAATGGAAATCAGGAGTTCTTTCCTAAATGGTGATCTAGATGAAGTATACATGACCCAACTAAAAGGCTTCATTGATGAACATCATCGTCAAAAGGTATGTCATCTCATTAAGTCACTTTATTGTCTTAAACAAGCCCCTAGGGAATGGTACACAAAAAAATGGTCACCTCTTGCAACATGGTTTCACTCATAGCCCCTCATATCCAAATTTGTATAATAAGAAGGTAGACACAAATATTGGCATTATTGTCTTGTAAGTGGATGATATTGTGATCATAGTAAGCTTGGATAATCCTATTGATGGAAAAATGACTCAAATAGATCCTTCAATATGACAAACTTGGGGGTACTTCACTACTATCTTGGATTGAAGATATGAAAAATGAAGCATCACAATTTTATTTCATAGATGAAATATGACAATACACTCCTAGAAAAGTTTGATATTTTGATTGTAAACTTGTGTCCACTCCAACAGAGAAAAGTTTGAAACTTTCTTGATTCTAGGATTCTCCTCAAGTAGATGTAACTCTCTACTAATAACTTGTGGAGAGTCTCCTTTACTTGACTTATACTAGCCCAGATTTATGCTTTGCTATCAACTATCTTTCTAGATTTATACATGAGCTGAAGCAATGCTATTGGGTTGAAGCTAAGCATTTTTTGAGATATGTATGAGGTACACTTGATTATGATCTGGAATACAAGAAGAAATCTTATTTCTTCTTGCAAGGATACCTTGACTTAGAGTATGCTGGTTTTTATTGATAATAGGACGAGAAATCAACTACAAGATATGTTTTTCATCTTAGATATGGGCCCATTTCATGGATTAGTAAAAATATTTTATTTATTTTTCTTTCTCATCCACTGAGGTTGAATATCATGCCACACAAGAAGCTATGTGTGAAGCAATTTGGTTATGCCACATTTTGGTTGACATGGACATTTATGAGGAAAATCCATCTATTTTTTATTGTAATAATTAGAGGGTATTGAAGCTTGTGAAGAATCTATTTTTTCATGAAAAAATAAAGCATATTGAGGTTGAATATCATTACATTTGTGAACAAGTCTTGCATCACCACATTTAGCTCCAGTATTGTCTGACAACTTTTCTGATAGCTGATATATGCACCGAGTCTTTTGGTAAGGTGAAATTTGTATTGTTTGAAGGGTACATTTGTAAATAAAATGTAATAAGGGAGAATGTTAGCAATTTATTACATTGTTAATGTATTATATAGTTAAAATATTTTGCAATTTAACCAACCACTTTCTGCTTGTTTCCTCTTGTATAAAGGCAACAATAGTTCTTTGAATAAATCACCAAGTTTTATGTTCTTCATGTTTCATGTCATATTTTTTTACTTCAAGGAATCTCTTCATTGTTTACCTATATTCAATGTTAGATTCTTTGATCTTATGATGCTTATATATTTACATGATCTTTATTCTTGTAACATACTTATCTTTTATTTTATAATTATTATCATGCTTACATGTTTATTTTATGATTGCATTTTCATATGCTTATCATGTTACATCTTATGATATAATTCTTATATTCTTATCATGTTTACATGTTATGATAAATTTCTATCGTTAAATGATGTCATTTAGATACTATGTCTATTATCACATATTTATGGTCCTTATTCTAGGGGGCACCTTGTTTTCCCTCATATGATTTTATGATCACATATAATTATCTTATCACATGTTTTTGAAAGAGGAAAAAATGGGTTTTACAGGGACCCAAAACCACAAAGTTTACAAACAAAAGAAAAGATCGTCAAAGACCCCATAAATGGTAAGGTTGTAGAGAGGACAATAGAAAGAAAAAGCCATAGCCATCAAAAAATCCAGCAAGGGCCATAGAAAAGACCCAAAAAGATCAGAGAAAAAGCCAGTAGCGACTAAACTTGGGACTTTAACGTTTCCGTTGGCTCAGCTTCCATGTCACTCATTTCCTGAACCCCCCTCTTTAAGATCTGCACCATCTAGGTAGTAGGAGGTTCTTTCCTCTGAAGGTTGGCACAGGTCCTCTTTGATATTCCTTAGTCCTTAGTCTTGCTTTTATCCTTGTCCTCTTCCAGATCAACAACCAGCGAGCCCTATTGCAACTTTTCTAACTTTTTAGAAATTGCATTGATGATAATGGCATTGTGCCTTGCCATTCTGTGGTTTTGTTCCACAATAGTTTTCATGTTGTTTTTTATTTTAACAATTTCAGCTTTCAGAGTCTTGTACTTGTCCTCAATGTCATCATCTCTCATTCCAGTATTGTTCCTTTTTTGTCTTCCTTCTTCATTGCTCAGAGCAGATAGCTTCAATTCTAGTTCCACAAACTTGCTATTTAGAACCCTATTTCTGAGATTAAGATCACTAATTTTTTGATAGGCCCATTTCATAACCCTGAAAATATCACCAACTCCACTTCTAACAGAGGCAAAGATATCTCCAAACTAATCCCGGTCTAAAATGAGGTTAATATCATTCACGTTAGGTGAGCTGGGAAATCTGGTAACATCATCTCTAAAAGGGGCAGGAGGGGTAGAGACATAGTTTCTGCTAGCTTCAAGGTTCTCATTTTTGTCCTCCAAAGAGTCTGCATAGTAGGAAACCAACTTATTGGTAGGGGAACCCTTGAGAGTAGGATTCTTTAACGGGCAGTCGGGGTAAATCTCAAGGTTAGCTTTCACGATCTAGGGTTTACAAAGCTGGGTTTTCTTACCAGACAGAACAGGGAATGGATGGGCTTCAACAATTCTCTCATCAATTATCTTATCACATGTTTATCACATAATGTTAGTTATGATATTTATTACATATATCTATTAATTTTTAACTATCATAGTTTTTACCCTCTCCTCTAATTCCTTGTATAATTTGAATGCAACCAATTAGAGGGGGCATATATCATTAGTAATGTTTCATTGATGACTATGATTGTAATGACAACTTCATTCCTTTCATGGCTTCGTTTCCATTTTAAATTCATGCTCTTCATGTATTTATTACTATGAAAAATTTATTCTCTTCATGGTTTCATACTTATTTGTAAATTCATGCTCATTTTGATGGATCTAGTTATGCCAACATGTATAGGTCTTATTGTACCCAACAAATGCTCTATTTTATTTTTTTATTGTTGATATTATTAAGCAATTGTGTTAGTGCTTATTTTATATTTTTTTATCACATGGGTTATTCTTTGGAGCTTTTTATATTTTGAGTTTTTAAAATGGAGTGTTCATTTTGAGGAGAATGTACCAAATCATCATTCTTATTAGTATTATTTTATGAGTGAATAAATTTACTTTCATCCTGACTACTTTTTTATTTTGACATCTATCCTTATGGTAGTTCACATGTAGGTAAAAGTAGGGGAAACATATAAGGGTCAAAATTATATAACTTTTACTTTTTCATTATTTTGGACTCATTTAAACTAAGTTATCCTTTTTTTATAATGAATAGTGTATAAGGGGCATGGTTATACATAAAAATTGACAATTAACTTGAACCTGAATTGATCATATCTCCATAGATCCCAAGATTCTAAAGAGTATGTGCATGAAAATGGAGGAACAAAAGGGGGGTCAAAAGTAGCCATTTTTTTTTTCTTAAATCAATAAAAATTAATCTTGGATGAGAAATTGAAGATAAACAAACTCAAAATTTGAATATGTGATAAGAACAAGATTTGTAATGCTTAAAATATAGTTTCTAAACTTCTAACTTTTTAGAACTATGTTGGAGATTAAGAGGTTCAAATAGGAGGAACAAATAAAGGTCTTCTATTTTTTTAGAAATTCTAACCCTTTGGGTTGTATGCCTAATTAAAATTCAACCTTAAGGGTTGAGAGTGTTTTCAATGCGAGTTAAAATAAGAGTGCATTATAACATGCTCACATTTTAGATTTTTTTAAAAACTTTTATAGAAGAAAAACATGAGTGTGTTATAACACACACTCATTATAGCATGCTTGCATTATAGACATAATAGACCAAAAAATGATTTTGACCACTTTTTGGTCCTCCTTTGTGCACATACGTTAAAGTAAATCTATATTTTAAAACATACATATATATTGTAAAACATAATAGACAACAATCTATTATTACTTATTATTTTCAAATTTACTTACAAAATATAATTTTAAACTATCAAATACAATTTACAATAAAAGAGTTTTTCAAAAGTAAATCATTAATTTTTTATCATTATAAAATAAATTTTATATTAATAGTATCTTTTTACTTACTATTTTTTCTAATTATTACTTTTTTACTCTATGTGTCTTGTTTCTTATTTTGTATCTTAATAAAACATGAACAAACAAGGAATCCAATGACATTTGAAACATTGTCAACATATGATAATCTATTTTTAATATCTTTGGAATATTTGTACATTTACGCATTAATAGATTTGGTTCTTTAATAGGAAATAAAAAGATTGTAATTTAATTGGTTGAATACAATTGATGAGGATAAAGCAATATTCCTTGATTACTTCATCTATCAAATTTTAAATCTTGAAGCGACATATAAAAGATGCGATAGGAATCTTATCATGGACAACTTTGTATAAATATATTGAAACATATGTCTCAATCATAACTGTAGGCTAAAAAGATATCAACATAAACTCATAATCTAAATGATAATAAAACCTCGGACAACCAAATTAAAACAGCAAGGCAATCAAATGCCTTTGTATGGAGTGGCGAACCAAATGTTAATGGAGGCCAATTTCTTGCAGTTGCAAGAGAATAAAAACCAACGAGGGAAACAAGAGAAGAGAAATTCGAATCAGCCAGCAACTTCGTATACTTGCAACGTACGAGGAAAACCGTTCATTCCGCACTAAAACCGAATAATGGGCGCGGAACTTTCACGTAGAATATAAATCCCAACGTGTCTTCCAGCAGATTGAAAAGAATTTTTGATTCCATAGTTCACTTCTTTATATGCGCAACTCCAGTATTTCTCTCCACAGCCTCGCAATCACACAGAACAAAGAAAAAGAGAGAATTGCAATGGCAGCTGACAATGAGAGCAAGCCCACGCCTACTAAGCCCACTTCCTCTCTCACCATCAAACTGATGGTGAATAAGAAAAACCGGCGCGTAATGTACGCAGAAGCCGGAAAAGACTTTGTGGATATGCTATGTAGCTTTCTAACACTTCCAACGGGTGTCGTTGCGAAACTGGCCCTTCGCAGTGACACCACCACAAAGCCCTGCTGTATCACTAATCTCTATAACAGCGTCGAAGCCTTGCCAGATTCTCTTATGAAAGCCGACAAATCGGGCCTCCTCGGCCAAAAAGTATTCTCCACCGTCTATACCAACGAGACACTCAATATTAAGGCGCCCGCTCCTCCTGTTGCTGCTAAGCCTGCCGAGCCTCCCAAATATTATGTCTGCAGCAACGCCGGTTCGTCAAGCTACAAGCACTATCTTAGCCCACAGTCTGGGTCTGTCAGATGCCCCTGCGGATACTATGTTAACCGGGAGGTCTATTTTGTCGATCTCCCCGCTGATTCGACCCCGCAACCTGTTGTAACTACAACTACTCAGGGCTATGTTAAGAAGCGTGCTAATTTTGTCATCACCGATGACCTGAGCGTCCTTCCTGTTGATTCCACCGCTACCATTGTCAACCTGTGGAAAAAAATTCAAGTGAAAGAGCCCACCGAATTGGAAGAAAAAAATGCTACTGTTGGTCCAGCTGAGGTACGATTTGTTAATGGAATTGGATGTTTCTTCATTAGTTTAGAAACTTAGATGTCTGTGTTAACGTGAGTGGGTATGGCAGGTGTTGGGATTGCTTAAATCAGCCATGGTTTCCACCACGGCCTTAAACGATGTGTTCAAGGTGGAGACAAAGGTAAAGTTTTGAGTTTTTGCAGAGAATTTGAGTCAGGTTTAAACAGTACATTCTAAGTTCTGGTTTGTTTAGATGATTTGTAGACGATTTATATGAAATCACATTTTAAGTTCTGGTTTGTTTAAATGATTTATATGAAATCTCACTTTCTTATTCATTAGAATCCATCTAAGATAAATTATATAAACAAATTGTTTATTTCAAAATGAAAATTCAGATTTAATGCACTGAGCATACCTGTTTTCTTTTGCTGTAAGCAGCCTGTTTCATCAGGGGCTCCAATGGACACAGAATCAGCTCGAGCGGTGTTTCAGGAATTTCTGCTGAAATTGATGAAAGAAGATCCCAAGTTATTTGCCAAAAGCTTTGCTCAAGCGGCATGAATCCTTATTTTACTGGACATGATATTATAATTAAATAAACTATATGTCAGTAGACTGGTATTATTTATACGATCCCGTCGAATCACCTTATTTATTGAAGTGTTATTAGTCTCTGTTTTTACAGTGATGGATAAGTGATAATTTATTTAGTTGTTATATGGTTTAATTAGTTAAAATAATTAATTTTTAATTAATGTTAATATTTTTGTTTGTGTAATTTATATTGATTAGATTTGTTTATATAACAATTATTTATTTGAAATTTTATTGGTTATAGATTATTTGAAATTATATTATAATTTTCACATGTAATCATTAATTATTTTTTACTATCTTTTTTTTGGTATTATATTTAGATTGTCTTTTTTATTAGATATTGTTATAATATTTTTATTTATACAATATTTGTTCAATAATAATTTATTAAATATTTTGAATTTACTAGATCTATATTAGTTAATCATAAATACCTCAACATTATAATTTTCAAATGTGCACATTGTAGATTCATTTAGCATAACTTGAAGTACGTGTAATAGAGTCTAGAGTATAATGGAACAACTTCTACAATAGAAAAATATACAAGGAAATGCAATACAAATTATTTATAATATGCCACTTTGAGAAGGCAACCTCCAATAGTCTTCAATTTAAAAAAAAAAATATATTCAATATGATGAGGATAATTAGCCACTAGTTCACATATATACCTATTTTTTCCTTGGTTGCCATCCACACTAACTAGATACTTAACTATAAGATCTACGATGACCCAACAACCCATATATATAACTATAATAATGATTATATAACTTAGTTTCCACAAACCAATCTATTCACAACCCTATACACACAATATGACTCTAGGGTTGTAGCATACATGCATGTACACCACCTCCTAATATATTTTTGATAAGAAATTTTAGCCATTTTAGGCAATTCGAATATGATTTTGGTATACATTAAAAATATATGACTTGGATCATATTGTGGTTAAATTCAATGAAGATAAGCTTCAAACAAGTACAAGGGAAACTTTGGTAGGTAACGACAAGGGAGAAAAGACATCTTTAAATATTTATTTATCAAAACATCATTATCTACACCCATATTTTCTTCTACCACCAAAATGAATTTAATGTAAGGATGATTTTCTTTGAGGGTTACTACCAATTAGTACCAATTAATGAGATGAAAGAAAGTAACCATGTAAGGTGCATTATTTTTTTCAGAGTAGGTGTTACTCATAAATTTTGAGCCTTTTTGCTAGTAAATAGTTTCATGGTTACTAATTTTTTTTTAGATTATTTGATTCTTAGAAAACTTAATGAGAAAGTATATAAATCTTAATTATAAACAAATTAATATTGGGAAGAAAAAAACTAAAGGGTTTCTTATGTCTATATCAAATTTTGACCATTGTTGGTTGTTGAAAATCAAATAATAATAGACAAATTTTTGAATGATTCCTCTTATAACTTTGTTTCCTTTTAAGTTGAGCTTATGGGAAAATTTATACTAATATTGTATCACTCTATAAATTACTCATCTTGGAAAAGCTTACATACAAGGGTATGAGGATAACATGTTTTAGTTTAAACACCATAAATTAAGCAAGACATCTATTTAAATGGGTTTTTATTTCTTATTCATGAATGGTGGGAAAATTTATACTAATATTGTATCACTCTACAAAATACTCATCTTGGAAAAGGTTACATACAAGGGTATGAGGTTAACATGTTTTAGTTTAAACACCATAAATTAAGCAAGATATCTCTATTTAAATGGGTTTTTATTTCTTAGGCATGAATGGTGGGGAAATTTATACTAATATTATATCATTCTACAAAATACTCCTCTTGGAAAAGGTTACATACAAGGGTATGAGGTTAACATGTTTTAGTTTAAACACCATAAATTAAGCTTTTATTTCTTAGGCATGAATGGTGGCTCTTAATTGCATGCATATGTCCTTCAAAGATATTTATTTTTCTTTCCATTTGCTAGAAGAAAATTATTATCTATATGGTACAAATGATTACAACATGTAAGATTTCTTTCTATAAAAACAAGCCAAGAAAGCGTTCCCAACTATTACCCACTAAAAAAATAAACATTAATTTTGTATGGAATAAGAGCCTAGTTTAAAGCCATATAGAAAAATCTTATGATAACCTATCAAATGCTAAGCCATATCATACTTTATATTAGTATCATTATCTAGAGAAAAGAAATCATAATGGGTTCTTAGGACCGTAAATCATTTTTTGAATAGATGTTACTACAACCAAAAAGTGGATGATAAGCTCATTTCCATCTAATTGATCAATAATATGGTTCAATATTTTTTATTTATGTACATTTATGTTAATGTATTCATAATTGTGCACGTGAAGACAAATTTTATTATCTATATTTTGGTATGTTATTTTTCTTTTTCTTCATGCTAAGATCTCAATCTATGAGACATATCCCAAATTTTAAATATTGTCATTTTTTTAGAATTTCATATAAGTTAAGATTTAGGCTAGCCCTATAATAGATCATAACAAGGGGAACTTTGGATAACTTGAGCTTCTTAGGAGGTCAAGAAGATTTTTTTCTTAGATTGTAGGAATGAGTGTACCGTAGAAAAAAGGGTCCCTTGCTTGACATAGGATCAATTCATGATAAATTGGACTTAATGGGGCCTTGATTCAGGTGTTGTGATGCATTTTATGCATCCACACTAGGTCTTGAACCCTTTCAAATTGAATAACATGCTTTTATCAATGTCTTGTAAGGGTGTTGTAAATTGTTGTAAAGCACTTTCATAGTTTTGTAGACTTAATGGACCCATTTCTCCCCAATTCAGCATTATAAATGTGTTTAATAACATTATTACATCAATCTAGAAGGATTTTTAAATAAACTTAATGATAAACTAGTGTTGTATTGTGTCTTGCACATTCACATTGGTTCTTGTGCCTTTCTAGGCTATGTGGAACTCATTTTAGTGTTTAAAAGTGTATTTAATCACACTTTCACATTGAATTATGTGTCCCAATCCCTAATTTACCTTCACATCATAATTAATAGGCCCCTATTAACCCATATTGTGCATCCCAAGGCTTAAATTGATCAAATAACCAATAAAGTTGCAATTTAAACATTATTTCCTTATCTCTTAGCATCTTAGCTGTCAAATTGGCCCCTGTGGGACCCATTCGCCATGCATGGTGAATTTGTCCCATTAAGGTCAGACCCATTCTCCATGGGTGGTGAATCAGTCCCATTTGGCTCAATTTTGACCTTTGAGTGAGAAAAAAGTGAAATTCAAGTTTAATATTCTTTCATGTCATCCTTTGGGATCCAATTTTTGAGCTAATAAGGTGATTTTCCTATAAAATGTCATCTCCTAACTCATTTTCACATTCATTATTCATTATTCATCCATCATTCTTCCATCTCAAGTCAAGTAACTTAGGGTTTCTTTATTTCAAGTCACCAAGATATCAAATTTTCAGACATTCAAGGGTAGATTCTACATGTTTTGTTGCAGAATTTCAAGATCAAACATCATGGCAAGGTAAAAAAATTCCATTATTAAATGTTTCATTCCATTATTTCATCATTTTGGTTTAATTGCCTAAAAGGGGTTTGACTAAGGAAAACCCCCATTCCCTAACATCCAACTTTTCTCCTTCTCTTCTTGTGTGTTTGCTGATGTAGGACTCTTGGAAGCTTGGAAATCATTAGGAATCAATTTGCAGAGTTTCTCAAGTCTTCTCCTCATGGATCAAGTCAAAATATTAACAAAAACTCACTTTCAGGTTTAGAAATTAGAGTTTCAGAAGCAGACACTTGTAGGAAATCAAAGTGCAGACTGAGAGCTCCAGATTCCACCTTTGAATATTCAAAAAATCAAAAGTGGACTCATTCTCCATCAGTGGTGAATGAGTCCCACTTCCAAGTCAATGTTGAGTTTTTGGTATTTTTAGATACCCTTTTTTCCAAAACAGGTTTTGGCTCAGTTTTGTAGAACTGCGACTAATTCGCCTAGAATGATGAAAGAGTCCCACCTGGCCTAAAAACCAGTATTAGTAGCATTTCAAATGTCATTTCTAGCCTCTTTTAACATCTCAGGTGCACACTTTCAGTTTGGTTCATTTCTGTTAAGTTTTACATTCATTTCTAGTTCATTATTGCATTACACAATGTGTTTTCAGACAAGTCACATTTCTTAGGTTTTTCATACTTAATCAATTAATTTCATCATCTAGTTGCATTTAGATCATTGAATTTAGTCTTAACTTCATCATACACATCTTAGATTGAGTGAACCACCTAGATTTTGGGTGTGGGATCTATCTATTTTCATTAGGTGAAAGACCCTAATTGAGCAAAAGAGACCTAGCATTCCTAATCCCAAAAATCTACAGTTCAATCAGGTATCCCCCCTATAAACTATAGAGGACTTGGTAAAAAATTTCATGTGACCAGTGATGCTGGTGCAACATGCCCTTCAATACCACTTGGACTGGACCTCATGACCTCTTGCTTGCAACATGATGCTTTAGCCAATCGAGCCAAGGCCCTTGCCCCAAGATCAAGAAGAGTTTAAATGTTTACTAAAAGCCACATTTTATATCAAATGATTACTTTGTAAGGTCTTATGGTATATGTCAACCATTAATTCTATAGTTTTAAAGTTATGATTTTAAATTCTTTTATAATATTCCTCCTAATTTATGATATCTCATTTAATATTCAATTGAAAGGAAGCTTCAAATATACTCGTAGTGTTGAAAAAAGTAATCCTTTTTCACACTTAATTTGGATAATTGAACTAAAATTGAATTAATTTTATCTTGGAATAGTGTTGTAATGTGTTGTACACATTCACATCATTCTAGGGACCTTATTTGATTAAAATGTGCCTTAATTTGTGTAGTGTCAAAAAATGGGTCCCTTGACATTTTCACACTCGTTTGAGTCCCCCTTGTGAATTTTGGCTTAATGTTGCCTTGATTTAGTGTTATAATGTGGATAAATCATTCACATTAGGTCTTGGGCCCTTGTGAACTAATGGAATTCAATGGTGCCTCACAAAAGTGTTGTGAAGTGTTGTAACACACTTTCACACTTTTCTAGGGTTTTATCAAATAACTAAGCATAATAAACATAATTTTAATCATAATCAACCTTAATCTTTCCTTATTTGGAGTATTGTAGAGTGTTGTAACACACTTTCATATTTCTCTAGGCTTGTCATTAATAATTGGGCTTTCTTATGCTTTAATTGGCCCTATTTTGCATCCACAAGCCTCATTTATTGAATCTTTTCAAGGATAATCTCGACAAAAATCCTTATCCAATCATAATTCAAGTGTTTTTGGATTGTGTGGCCCATATTTGGTGATCTAGGAATCATTCGCCACCTTGGGTGAATGATTCCCACCTAGATTTTTGGGTCCCAAACCTATTTTTACACCTTTCTAAGCACTTTTGTCTTTTGGTCCCATACATTATGCTAGATGGGACTCATTTTCCATCTTGGGTAAATGAGTCCTGTGTGACCAAAATTCAAATTTAATTTGAATTTCCAGAAATATTTTATTCTCCTAGACCTAATGTTGGCTTGTAGTTTTGTAATTTTAGGAATTCTCGCATAAATGAGTATAAATACAAGGTTCTTTCTGTAAGATGGGGTTTCTTAGTTTCTAGCCTATAATAAGTGATAGCTAACACTTCTAGACTATTAACCACACCTAAACAAGAGAACACAAATAAAAGAGAGAAATAAAATAAAAGAAAGTAAATGAAACACTCCCCATTATGGTTGATTACTTCTCTTGTCTCTCCTTCTTCTTATGCAATCTTTGCCCTTAGATTTTGTAGTAAACTTGATCAAGTACTTGCAAATAGTAAGCAAGAAAGTTGGAGATGAAAGGTTATTAAGCTGAAAATGGGAGAGGAAGGTTGCTTTTATAGACAACCATTCAAATGGACGGCTAAGATTAATCCTCTAGAAGGATTCCAAGATCAATGGTGGAGGATGCATGAGAGGGAAGTTACAAAATGGATGGTTGAGATTGAGTTTCAAAAAGATGCCAAGATCACTGGTCTAGGATTGATGCACCAAGAATATACTATTCTTGAAGAAATCATGACATGTATGATCTTGATGGCTATGACAACAATGAAGGCTAGGACATGGGTTAATGATAGGGTATCTTTGACTAGAGGAGGTGCATAAATTATTTATTTGAAAATGGAGGAAAATGGAGGAAAGGGACAAGTGGAAAATAAATAATTTATTCAAATTATTTATTTGGAGAAAATGAAAAGGAGCATTTAATTAATCAATTTAATTAAATAGAGAGATGGAAATTAGAGAGGAATTAAATAATTCAACAATTATTTAATTATAGAAGAATAAAAGGTCAAATAATAATAATTTTATTTGACTATAGAGAAATAATTGAATAAATGATGATTTATTTAATTATAGAAGAAAGAGATATATTAGTGATGCAATTAAATAATTTTAATTGATCAGGATAGAAATGAAAAGGTGAATTAATTAAATAATTAGATATTATTTAATTAATAGAGGAATATGAGTGAACATAATTGAATAATTAAAATTATTCAATTATCAAAGGATGAAGACCAAGAAAAATGATGCTCACAGACTTAGGACATTTTTCAGTGTGTTCATTTTTCCCCTCTTTGAAATAATGCAATTCATCACATTGTGTCAAAGAAGTTTGGTTAGGGGATGCTCTAGGATGCCCCAATGACAATAGGGTACAAGTATGCCCCATCAGGAAAATTTGACAAATTTTCAAAAAAAATCAAAAATTTGAAAAATTGTCCCGATAAGACAAAAGGATGGCTAGGATTTTGATGGTGAAGATAGAATTGATGATCAAGTTCAAAAACATGGTCAAATTGGAGGTCAAGGGTGTCAAATGGTGTGTCAAGAAGGCAAGGTAGGGCAAAAACCCTAAATTTTGACCTATAAATGGCAATTTGAATTTGAAAAAGGGTCATTTTCACATTCCATATTTAGAAATCTTGAGAGCTCAAGGTGAGTAGGAAACGGAGATGTCTCCAGTTCTAGAGGCTTACCACTGGGCATATCAGATCCGCACACATCGTTGTCCTGAGGGAGCGCCCACCCGGTATGTACTATGAACCCATGCTTTAATTTTTTTGTCTCACGTGCATTTAGGCTAGGAAATAATTTAACAAATAGTTGCATCGCACGACATGTGACACATCTGTTATCGTGTTCAAAACATTCGATAAGTGGTTCGTCACAATTGTCTTAGCACAACACAAATGCATAGGGATATGGCGGGAGACGTTTCCAGTGCGACACATTAAATTATGCGATGCAAGTGCATTTTTGAGTAGCATATGTGATCGGAAATGACACAAACAATCTTGTGTGACACATACATTGCATGGAATGAGGCATTTGTTGGGCTTGTGATGCATTTGTAGTTGTAGGATGGTTATACTTTATGTGACACATTAGATAGAAAGTGTGATGCAATTGCATGATTAATGATTTTCCCCAGACTAGAAAATTTTGACTTGGTCAATTTAGGTTTGATAGGTCAAATGAGGGTTTTGGATTGACCTTATTGGTTGCTTGATGTTTTTTAGGTTTTTCTTCCACCCATTTACACATGAGAGTCTAGACAAGATGTGTTTTGACTGCAGAACTAGTTAGGCAATGATGAGAAGGGTGTGTTGGTGGAGCTAGGTTTATTTTATGTGACATATTCCCACTATTAGGGAAAATAGGGGCATGTTGGCAATGCTAGTAGAGCGGTGACACTTGGAGATGATCGGCTTCCATTTTCCTATGAGGGAGGTGACAATCACCCTAGAGGACGTGTATAAGATCCTGGGATTACCCATTCAACGTGAGCATGTGTGGTACAACCTAGCTTGAGGACTTCAAGCGTTATATGAGTATTACAAGACTGAGGATGATTCTGAGCTTGGGATCAAAGGATATGAGATCTAGTGGGAGGTCCTAGCAGAGACATATGACTGGCTTAACTATTTTTTGTGTGCACTGATAGTAGGAGTGATGATTCCTAATCGCAGGGGCCATGGCTTCCTAGTTGGTTGAGGAGAGATGTTGGGGTCGATGATTCAACATAGGATAGTGTATGCATGGGGGCCATGTCTTTTGGTGATGTTGTATTTCTAGATGCATGATATTTTTTATAGAGAGGGGCAAAGCCTAAGCTGTGGTGTGACCTTGCTAACAATTTGTGCATGGGAGAACATAGCAGTGTTTTGGCCATGAGTGGTTCGACAACTGGTGGGCACAACACCGTACTCTTATCTATATCAGGGGGCCTTGACTCAGACACACATTGGAGATGTGGGATACTAGAGGAATGACGTTGCACACTGGTGAGTTTCATTTGGAGACCATACAAGACATGCTCATTATGGATAGATGAGGATGACCACTTACCTTGGTATAGATAGTTGAGATATCTGATCGGACAGATAGTACAGAGTCAGCAAATTGTTGAGATGTATCTACCAGAGAGGGCCTAATGATAGTTTGGGGAGATGCATGGAGTTCCAATGGGCAGAGTAGAGTATGGGCAATCATCCTATGAGGTGCATCCCTAGGACCCATAGATTGTAGTCACCATGGCAGATCAAGAGATATATTCCCTATAGGCCTTGGATTGGGAGTGGTGGGGATGAGACACATATGCAGGAACCACACTAGAGTATGATGATTGGTGGCAGATTCACAAGCCCATTCCACTTACAGATCCATAGCAGCCAGCACCAATAGAGCATAGAGTCAAGGGTGTGAGAGGGGAAGAGGAGACAAAGGATGAGGAGACAAAGGATGATGAGGGGATGATGGGGGTGATGGAGGAGAAGGACAAGGAGGGGGTGATAGATAGTCGAGGAGGAGGGACAAAGGGTGATAGGAGGGTAGGAAGCTACCACCCATCCAAGAGTAATTAGAGATGGAGGAGGATCAGCTAGAGGTCAGGGCAACATCAAAGGCATTAATATAGGCTAGGGAGTAGCATGCAGAGGTGCTTGTAGTGGAGGTTGCATAGCCAGAGGCTATCGAGGTTGAGGGAGGTGATGATGGAGGACAGGGAGAGCAGGTAGGAGGAGATGAGGAGGCGGATATGGATGAGGCATAGTGGATTCTCTGTGAGAGGATCATCATGGGAGAGAAGGAAATGCCATAGGAGGTGGGGACCAGAGAGGGAGAGGGGTCAACGGAGCAGAGGATAGCCACTCTACAAGTTCAAGTGCAAGCCTTAGAGGCACAGTTGAGGATAGTGATTGTAGAGAGCGATGACCTTAAGGCCAAAAGGTATGCATTCCAGGTAGAGAGGGATCTGGTAGTCATTAGCCAACAACAGACCGATCAGTGAATGATTGAGTTCACAGCCACATGTAGCAGATCAGTGCTCAAGGTTTCCCGAGAGAATGCTAAGGTGAGCAGGGCTAGCCAGTATTACTAGGATTTGTATGAGAGACTAGTACCGCTCGAGAGGAGAGAACCCACATTTTCAGAGATAGACAGTGGTTCATAGGGCAGAGGGCATAGTAGGACACATAGTCAACAGTCATAGTGCAAGTCCCAAGGTGAGACTTCAGATGCTAGACGAGCCACTCCCTATGACAGGCCTCCTACTACAAAGCATAGGGCTAGAGATGCACCACACAAAGAGGATGCCCCAGGGATAGGTGATCAGTGTAGTTTGGGGTAGAGCCCTTGTTGTTTATGTATTAGACACTGATATTTTTATTATTGAGCCTACGAGCTCCCCTTTTATTGGACACATCTTGACATTATTCTATGACACATTATTTTTTGAGTGATATATATATATATATGTTTTTGGTGGCAGTTGATGATATGCATTATGATGTGTTTATGCATTTATGATGACATGTTGTATGATGGATGCTTATGCTATGATTATGATGTTTGTTGATACATTCTATATGATGATGCGATGGTTTTGATATGCTTTATGATTATGTGCTTATGACTACATTATAAATGTGGATGGTGGGTATGTGCAGGATCATGATGGGCCAAAAAGTGGCAATATGATGGGTATGTGGCTAACGACTATTTTTTTACCCAGATGAAACAAAAAGGGTTTTTAAAGGATATTTTCAACTTTCCATCGATATAAATTATTCTTTACTTTGAATTTAATACGTCATTATTATTAATTTTCTATTCAAATTATGACTAAAGTCCTGATTGATAGGCTGATTGAAAAACATCTATAGCATTCAAACGGTACCACATTTTTCGAATCCAAAACATGCATCACATTCTATGCTTTGCATACTATAGGATTAAAAAAAAATGAATTTCATGAATTTTTGACCAAGTTAAGGTGGTCGACATACGAAGTTTTATATTTTTAAAATTTGTAATAAAAATTCATAATTAATTATTTACTTGGAAAAAAATTACAAAAAAATATGCATCACATTGGGGCATGAGTCCTCTACTTATATCTAAAATATTATAAAATAATATTATTATTTTATTGTGGTTAGGGTGGTTAGACAAACACCTACTTCTTACTTTTTCCCTGAAATTTAAGTACCATTGCATTGAAATTTCAAATTTTCACCAAATAGATTTTTTTTTTTTAAACAAAACCTAGTAGTTTAGAAACTAAATTCAATTTTCATTTAGCAAGAAGAATGAAGAGCTTAAAGATGACAGTGCCAGTAAAGAGATCCAGGATAGAAGGATTGAAATAGATTTGGAAAAAATGAAAAATACTATGAAGATAATTATTGAACAGAACAATAGGATGGCAAGACATAATTCCATCATTATCAACGCTATGACTCAAAAATTGGACAAAGCTCAATAGGGGTCCTTGGTGGTTGACTTGGAAGAGGTGAAAGATAAAAACCAGGAAGAGGACATTGGGATTTCTAAGAGTACCAGGGTCAATCTGAAAAGGAAGGCACCTCCTATGCCGCAAATGATTCAAACATTCAAGAAAGGGGTTCAGGATATGCAAGGCCTGGAGGTAGAGACCGAGTCTATTCTGAAGACTCTGGGTTAGTTGCTGTTGGATTTTTGGCTTGCGTCCCGGTTGGTTTTTTTATTGACTTTCGTGGTCTTTTGTGGTTGACTGCTGCTTTTTCTGGTATTTTCCTTTTTAGCAGCCTATTTTTTCCACTTGTCTTTTTTGTCCTCTTTCTTTTGTTGTAAGCTTGGTGGTTTTGGGTCCCTGTAAAACCCGTTTTTTCCTTTATCAAAAACTAAATTCAACTTGCTACAGATTCTATTCTTACATATTTTTGAAATAATATAGATAACTTATTCAAATTTTTACGTCAAGTTGCCTAACTCTGATTTTTTTAAAAAATTTCCCACTTAAGGGCATATTTTTTCCATGATGATCATACACATACCCTAGTCTAATGTTTACTAAATGCAGTGTGAGATGATGATGATTTATATGATTTTTCTGAGTATTGTCATTCATTTATGGTTATGGATGTTTTGATTATGTTATGTGTGAATGATGAATGTACTGGAAATGTCCTAATGCAATTGAAGATGGAATGTATTAATGTAATGTAATGTTTGTATGATAATGCAAAATATATGATGGAAAATATGTAATATGAATGCAAAATGTGACACTAAATGTGATATAATATGTGATATGTGAAATGTGATGTTATATGAGATGCAATGCGAATGGGTTGTAATGCAACCATGCTATGGAATGTAATACTTTTAGATATGGGATGTAATGCTATAATTAAATGTTTGATGCAGATGGTTCTATCATGATAATGAGATATGAATTCCATATGGATGCAGTTTGTATTTTTGTATTTTCTTATGTAAATATATGTGACCAAATATGAAAATGATGTTTATGATGATGGTGTTTTCTATGATGCAATCTAACATGATTATGGATGTAAGATTTTTTTGTGTGTCACGAGACTTTGTCAAGATGTAGACAAAATAAATGTTAGTGCGAAGAAGATGGAGGAGATGAATGTTAGTATGTAAAGGACAAAGGATATGGAGATGGAAAGTTAGGCTAGGAATGATAAGGGATCCAACTTTCATGCTTACATTTTTATATTTATCATCATTGGGTGTCAAAAATGTCACAAATGGTCCACAAACACCATGGTATGACATAGACCAAGGTGTCCAAGGTGACCATTTGGGAGAGACAAGTAGTCAAAAAGACAAGGAATGCCCCAACTCATACTAAGGACACAATTATCCTAGTCTTTTTGCCAAGACAAGCTACAAACAACAAACAAAGAAAAGAGGCCATGATCCATCATCGTCCCTCTAAATCCATTGATAGGACATCCTCGAGTAGACTAGTAACATGACTCAAAACCAATCAAGAAGATAAGACAATTCCAGACTAATAAAGTGGTTGCCAAGATAGTGCTTGCCAGTGATGATGATGAGATTGTTTGATTGACTGACTAGGTTGACCAAGATGACCGAGTTGATTGATAGATTGACAAGGATTGATAAAGTGATTTAATTGACCACCCATAGCCTCAAGAAGGACACATCTTGATGAGGGAAAGATTGACTGACCAAGATGATAAGATTGATTGATTTGACAAAGTTGATTGATAAAGATGAAAATTTGATTTCATTGATAGGTTGACAAAGATTAATTGACTGTAAGTTGACAAAAGTTGACAAATTGATTTGATTGATTGTAGGAAGGAAACATCCTGATTAAGGAAGGATTGATTGACCAGGTTGACAAGTTTGATTGTGACAAAGATTGATCATTTGTTTGAAAAAGATTAGTGAATATGACCAAGCAATGTGATGATACCCAACTGCAGGAAGGATACATCCTATTTTAGGGAAAGGGACACATTTGATGAAGTTGACCAAATGATAAGTATTGACAAGGCACCTAAATGCAAGAAAGACATATCCTGATTAAGGTGAATGGCCAAATTGACAAAGTCTAATCTCAAGGACACATCTTGATAAAAGAAAAGAGATAGGATCAAATGAGACAAATGAAATAATGCCCCATTCCAATTGAATGACCAGTTTGATTGATTGATGATAAGATGATTGATGAAATATTTTGGTGATTTTGTTCATTTGTTGATTCGTGATTTGGTTTGAATGATGATTTATTTTGAACCAAGGACATGACCAAACTCGACAAACCCCAAGGGACTTGACCAAGGGGGCCTCGGGGGCTCATTCATAGATGGACTTGCCTATGTAGCAATGCATAGTGACCTCATAGTTCAAAATGACTTGACTTTGTCTTATTCGAAAAAAGATTGAGTCATGATTTTATTTGGACAACCTAAAGGGATTAACCTAATGTCGTAGGGGCTCATTTAAGATGAGCCTTTCCTACATAGAAAATGCATAGAGATAATGTAACTTTTGACCATTCTAAACTAACTCAAACTCAGACTCAGACCTAGACGAGCTATTTTTTGGGGGTTTTTGAAGTTTATTTTATTTATTTATTTGTATTTTGATGGTTTTTTTTTGTATTTTTGAAGTTTTCTGATTTTATTTTGGATTTTGATGGTTTTATGATGCTGATATTATTTCTGATGAAGATGTAGGTCAAGGAATTTCCCCCAATTAGGTGTGAGACCAATTTATTGTGCGCAAAGGGGTAGCGTAAAATGCAAAGGATGATCAAGATACCCAAATGT
This sequence comes from Sequoia sempervirens, assembly GCA_007258455.2. NCBI lineage: Eukaryota > Viridiplantae > Streptophyta > Pinopsida > Cupressales > Cupressaceae > Sequoia > Sequoia sempervirens. The sequence continues at coordinate 40,100,139 of VDFB02000008.1, forward strand.
CAGTGGTCTCCAGGCCATGGAAGGATGAAAAAAAATATTATGGGTGAATAACATGTTCAAATGGATGAGTAGAAGGATGAAAGACCAGATGGAGTGACAGTAGATGGAGTAGGGATTGACTACACATGGTGCCTATTTGCTAGGTTTTCACCATGGTACTTATCTAAAGTGCCACTGAAGTGGTTTTCACTTTTGGACGAATTATTTCTCTTTACTATTTTTTTTATTTTATTTTTATTTTTTTATTTTTTTGTTGTCACCAAGGTGCCTATTTTCCAAGTTTTTATTAGGGTGAGCATTTTTTTATTTTATTTTTTATTTTTTTGTATTTTTGACTTTTTAAGGGGATACTCTGAGAATCAAATGTAATACATGCGGAGGTGCATGCTATTGATAGGTTTGAACAATGGCTCTCCTTTAGGAGTAGAAAGTTGATAAGCACCTGATCCATATGATGTTGTAATGATATAAGGGCCTAGCCAATTAGGTTCAAACTTTCCAGGTTTTTCTTGTTTTGATTGATTCTTTGGATTTTCTTTCAGGACTAAGTCACCAAAGTCAAAGCTTCTAGGTTAGACCTTTTTATTGTAGTTGCATCAAAGGTGATTTGGTATGCTTGCAGATGTGTCAAAGCATTCTATCTCTTTTCATCTAGTAACTCTAGCTCATGTAGATGGGATACACGATATTCTTCTTGATCAATAAAACCTTGCATAGAGACTCACAAAGAGGGTAACTCGACCTCTATAGGAAGTATTGCCTTAGTTCCATAGACAAGGGAATATGGAGTGGCTCCAGTTGGAATGTAGACACTAGTACGATAGGCGCATAAAGCAGGATTGAGTTGTAAGTGCCAACCACGACCAACGTCATTGATAGTCTTCTTTAGGATTTTTAGGATGGTTTTATTAAACGCCTCAGCTTGGTCATTACCTTGGGGGTAATATGTAGTGGAAAAATGATGTTGAATATGGAATTTTTCACAAAGCTCATGGACAACCTAGTTTTTGAAAGGGCCACCATTATTAGTGACAATGGACTTTGGAATACCATAGCAACAAATGATATAATTTAGGATGAATTTGGCTATCTATTTTCTAGTGATTTAAGTCAATGGGATGGCTTCAATCCATTTTTCTAAATACTCAGTAGCGACAAGGATAAACTTATGTCCATTAGAAGAGGTGGGATGGATCTTTCCTACGAGGTTCAGTCCCCAGTGAGAAAATTTCCAAGGCAAAATAAGTGGTTGTAGCTTCTGAGTTGGTGCATGTGTAAGATCTCTATGAATATGGGGAATGTACAAGATCGTGATGGGCAAAAACGTGGCAATATGATGGGTATGTGTAGGGTATGTGGCTGATGAATTTTTTTACCAAAAATTGATGAAATGAAAAGCTTTTTTAAAGGAGATTCTCAGTTTTCCACCAATATAAATTATGTTTTACTTTGAATTTAATAAATAATTATTATTCATTTTCTATTTGAATTACGACTAAAGTATTGATTGATAGGCTGATTGAAAAACATATATAGCTTTCAAACGATATCAGATTTTTTGAATATGGAAAATGTGTAACATTCGATGTTTCACATACTATAGGATTAAAAATAATAATAATAAATTTCATGAAGTTTTGACCAAGTAAAGGTAGTCAGACATACGATTTTTTTATATTTTTTAAAAGTTGTAATAAAAAATTCATAATTAATTATTTACTTGGAAAACAATTATAAAAAAATATGCATCACATTGGGACATGAGTCCTTTACTTATATATAAAATCTTATAAAAAAATATTATCATTTTATTGTGGTTAGGGTGGTCAGACAAACACCTACTTCTTATTTTTTCCCTGAAATTTAAGTGCTACTGCATTGAAATTTCAAATTTTCACCAAATAGATTTTCTTTTATTTTTTTCAATAAACCTAGTAGTTTAGAAACTACATTCAATTTGATACAAATTCTATTCTTACATATTTTTGAAATAATATAGATAACTTATTCAATTTTTTACGTCAAGTTTCCTAGCTGTTATTTTTCTGAATTTTTTGCTACTTAAGGGCATGTTTTTCCATGATGATCCTGCACATACCCTATGACATTGGTGACATTTCTCGAAAAAGTGATAAGCATCATGTTCCATTGTAGGCCAATAATATCCCATTCTTATGATATTTTTAGGTAAGGTTGAACCAGTATAGTGAGCTCCACATATACCCTGGTGTACCTCTTGTAAGGTTGCTTGTGCTTCATTTGAGTCGAGACACCGAAGAAGGGTGCTATCTAGGCTATGATGATAAAGGGTATCTCTGATGATGGCACATTTAGATGCTTGTCAGATAAAGGTTTTACGTTGGTTAAGGGACAAGTTAGGAGAGATAATTTGGTCACACAAATAGGCGTAGATGTCTTTATACTAAGGAGATTCAAGACTAAAAAGTTCACACACAAGTTTAGTTTTGGGGACATCGAATGTGGGGATCAACAATTTTTCCACCAAGAACTCATATTGCAAGGCATTGTTGGGAATGTGCAAGAGAGATCCAATTGTATCCATTGTCTTAAATTCTTTTTTTTGGATTCTTGGTATCTGTTCAAAGGAAATATTATCAAAGTATAGTCTGAAGCTATCTACCATGTGCTTGTAGGGCATCAATTTCTCATCCTTGGTGTCGTAGTCATCATTAATTTTTTTAATCACTAATTAAGAGTCACCATAGACTTGAAGGTCCTTCATTTTCCAATTTATTTCTATTCGGAGTCCTGTCAATAGTGCTTCATATTCAACCATGTTGTTTGTGCATGGGAATGCTATTCCAAATGACTTAGGAATGGAGTCTCCTTGAGGTGTGAAAAATAAAATATTGACACCTAATCCATGACTTGTGTAAGATCCATAAAATTATAGCTTCCATGTTGTTGGTGTGTTTATGACAAGGATTGATTCATGGGTATGTGCAGGATCATCATGGAAAAACATGCCCTTAAGTAGCAAAAAATTAAAAAAAAATCAGTTAGGCAACTTGACGTAAAAAATTGAATAAGTTATCTATATTATTTCAAAAATATGTAAGAATAGAATCTGTAGAAAATTGAATGTAGTTTCTAAACTACTAGGTTTATTTAAAAATAAATAAAATATATTTGGTGAAAATTTGAAATTTCAAGGAAAAAATAAGAAGTAGGTGTCTCGACCACGCCAACCATAATAAAATGATAATATTTTTTATAAGATTTTATATATAAGTAGAGGACTCATGTCTGATGTGATGCATATTTTTTGTAATTTTTTCCAAGTAAATAATTAATTATGAATTTTTATTACAAATTTTAAAAAATATAAAAAACTCGTCTATCGACCACCTTAACTTGGTCAAAACTTCATGAAATTTATTTTTTCTTTTTATAATCCTATAGTATGTGAAGCATAGAATGTGACGCATATTTCGAATTAAAAAAATGTGATACCGTCTAAAAGTTATAGATGTTTTTCAATCAACCTATCGATCAGGACTTTGTCGTAATTCTAATAGAAAATAAATAATAATTATTTATTAAATTCAAATTAAATCATAATTTATATTGGTGGAAATCTGAAAATATCCTCTAAAAACCCTTTTAATTTCATCAATTTTGGGTAAAAAAAAGTCGTCAGCCACATACCCTACAAATACCCATAATATTGCCACTTTTTGGCCCATCATGATCCTGCACATACCCTCATCTAGGAATTAAAATACCAAAGGATGGTCTTCTTTTAATGGTGCATTTGCAAGTTAGTCAACTATTATTTGTCCCTTTATTGCTTTGCAATCAACATATTCAATGTCATATTCACTTAGGACCATAACCCATTTCTAGCTAGCCTTCCTGTCAATGTTGCTTAGCTGAGTAGATATTTCAAAGGATCAATTTTGGAAATCAACTTGCTTTTGTAATTTAACATGTAATGCCTTAGTTTTTGTACTACAAATACCATTGCTAGAAATGCTCACTCAATAGGACTATAGTTTAGCTCATACCTGACTAAAGTGCACCTAATATAGTATATTTCCCTTTCCTTTCCATCATTATCAATTTGTGCTAAAAGTTCCCCCAGTGCTGATGTAGCAGCTGTCACATATAGTATCAAATGTCTTCCATTAATTGGTGGCATAAGGAATGGTGGAGTCAATAGACACTTCTTGATTTGGTCAAATGCTTCTTGACACTTATCAATCTAATTGAATGGAATGCCTTTCCTTAACAAATGTTGGAATGGATGGGTCTTGTCTGCTAGCTGAGCAATGAACCTATGGATTGATTGTAGTCTTCCTTGTAATGTCCTTAGCTGACTAATATTGGTTGGCAGTGGCATCTCTAAGATAGCTTTTACTTTGGTGGGATCAACCTCCATTCCTCAGCGGGAGACAATATATTCTAGGAGTTTTCCTGATTGGACCTCCAAAACACATTTATTTGGATTTAGCCTAAGTTGATATTATTCAAGTTGAGTGAAAATATTATCCAATACTACCAAGTGTCCACTTCATTCTAGAGATTTGGAGAGAAGTCCATCAACATAATCTTCCATAAGGACATGCATATAGTCATGAAAAATGGTAGTCATGGATCTTTAATAGGTGGCTCTAGCATTTTTTAGTCCAAATGGCATGATGTTCCAACAAAAAGTTCCCCAAGCACATGTAAAGCTATCTTTGGTTGATCTTCAGTGGAAATTCTAATCTGGTTGTATCCTTAAAATCCATCCTTTAGTGATAGTATTCCATGTCTAGCAGTTAAATATAATATGATGTCAATGTTTGGTAGAGGAAAGTCATCTTTGGGACAAGCTTTATTGAGGTCTCATAAATCCATGCAAACTCTTATTTGACCATTTGGTTTTGTGACAGGAACTAGATTTGATATCCATTATGTATAATCAATTAGACAAATGAATCTGACATCCAAGAGCTTCTTAGGTTCTACCTTGACAAGGAGTGCTATCTAGGGGTGCATTTTTCTTAACTCTTTTTTAATTGGCTTCGAATTTGGCAACAGTGACCCAGTAAGTGATGTAGAACCAATTCAAGATACAATCTAGGCATATATGTATATGACCATGCAAAATTGACTTGTCTTTCTAAGAAGAATGCTATGAAATAAGGATTTTCCTCAATGGTCAAGGATGCTACTAACTCTATTATTCTGGAGTTATCTGATGTTCCAATGTTGACTTCCTTTGTTTCTTCTATAAGTAATGGCAATCTCTCAGTCTATTGGGAGACAGTCCTATCCTCCATCCCTAGGTGCCTCTGAGAGGTTTTCACCTTTGAATACATCCTTTATTTTTACTTTTTCATGGTCAACAGGCACCTTTCGGTTTTCACCTAAATAACTATTATTTTTATTTTTTCTTTTTCCATTTTCACTTTTGTGACTAGAGGACAAGAAATCCTCACCAAAGTATGCGACATAATTGATTTCTATGGAAAATCCAACTTTATGATATCCAGTTGGTATTCCGTCATGATCTCCAATTGGTATTCCATCATGAGATCAAAAACTTTATGATCTCCAGTTGGTATTTTGTCATGAAGTCCCATGAAATCAACAATGGCTTTTTTGTTCTCAAAAGTGTCTAAACTTGGTGGTCCCTATTGGTCCCAATCTATAAGTTCAGGGTAGAAAAGAGGTAAGCCATCATCGGTATTGTCAAGAGTCATTGTGTAGGAAGATAGTGTAAAGATAGAGTTGGAATCATCAGGCTCCCAAGAGGCTAGATCAATGGATTTCCAGAAATAGAGTTGGAGCCATTCTTCTTTAGACAAAGAAATTTTCAGGCGGGTACTTGATGGGTTTCATGAAGAATCAAGGGTAATCATTTGGTCAAATTCCCCAAATAGTTTGTCAACTTCCATGAAGGTGGTGGAGGAAATGGAATCCCATTCATATTCATTGGAATCAACATCATATTCCCAAGGGTCTTCATGTGTCTCGCTCTCATTTGAAGCACTAGCAACCTCACTCGAGGGTGACTCGATACCTCAAATTGTAACTTTTACCAAAAAAACCCTAGCCCTTGATGACTTATTAGCTTAGGAGGTTGTAGAGGTTCCAAAAGTCCCTACTTGTTTAGACCAAAGCCGTTGTGTCCATCATATCCATGTCATTTCATTATTTGGAACCCTTTTGGATACTCTTCAATTAGCAATTTCTTAGTTTCAATGTCTTACTCTTCTTTGTACAACCATGTAAGAATGTGGTCATCTAGATATTCTTTAGCAAGTTCCCCCAATTTAATGAAGGTGGTAAGAGGATTGTGAATGAAAAATTTGGGTTGCATAGGATGTGGTTTTCCATATGACTTTGGTGACCTAGGTAACTTTCCAATGAAAAAGAGTCTCTTCATATCATACTCTCCATAGCCTTTGTCTTGGATCTATATTTTAGGCATGGAAGGTGTAATGAATGAGTTGGATGATTTGACAAGGGTAGGTGGATCAATGTAGTGGGATGGATTGGTGGATGAAGTGGAAGATGAGGCCTCCATTCATGGGCACTTGACACTCAGTAGTTCCTTTGAGGTTGGAACAATATTGGAAAGGATTAGGGTCACCTGGAAATGTGATTTAAGTGTAGTTATGTGGGAACCTGATGCATTGATGGTATATGGATGAAATAGCCCTCATGGCATGAATCCATGGACGACCAAGGAGGAGATTGTAATGTAAATCTAGATCCAAGACATGAAATATTGTGTCTTGTATTGTTGGGATAACTCTCACTAGGAGTGAAACTACACCTTTGGAGGATTGTTTGGCATCATCATAAGCTTTGATTACAATTTTCCTTGTTTGGGAAATACAATTCTCAGAGTATCCCAATGCCTTCATTAGATTTAGTGAGCAAATATTTAGGTCTGCTCCACTGTCTACTAGGACTCATCCAATCTTGTGTGTATTAACACATACTTCTAGGTGTAGAGGACTATTATGGTTAGATTTTGGTGCCAAAAAGTCTTGTTTGGAGAAGTTGACATGGTGTGGCATATCAAGGTATCCAACCATGGCCTGAAATTCATTGACATATAGGTTTGTGGGAATAGAGGCTTCTTGCAGGGCTTTATCAAGGATTTCTCTATGCTATGGTGAAATGTGAAGGAGTTCCAAGATAGAAATTTGCACGAGAGTTTTCCCTAGGTGCTCTAGAAGGTTATATTGACCCTTTGGTTGAGGATTTGTAGGTGGGCCTAGAATAGTTATCTTGGTTCTATGGGTGGAAACAACACAATCTAATTTTGGCTTATTTATGGTCATAGTGGCAATCTGATCATTAAATGGTGCCACATGAAGGATGATGGTGTTGTAATCATGTTTGACACCTGCATAGTTGGCATTGTTGTTATTCCCTAAACTGGATGCTTTCCCTTTATCATGGTCTTGCAAAGGGGTCTTGAATATTGTATAACCAACATTGGTTTTTCCTTGTGAATTATCAATTGAAATGGTTTGATCCTCAATAAAGTCTTGAATGATGTTCTTGAGTTTCGAACATCTAGATTTTTTGAGTCCTTTTTTGTGATGGTATTCATAGTATTCATCGTCTTTCCACCAATCGGGTTTGATAAAGGAAGGTTCATAGTTCTTGGTGTCTAGCAGTGTGATGACATTAGATTGCAAAAGTTGTTTGAGGACTGATTTGATAGGTTCACCTAAGGGGGTGTATGTTCTCTTGACACAGGGAGGACCTCTTCTTTCTTGGTTCTTTTGGATAGCATTTAGTGTTTGGTTTTGACTTTGTGTTTGGGTATTTGGTGTACTGGATGTGTTTGATTAAGAAGGGCCTTTAAGTTGAATGATTGGTCCTTTGGTTATCAGTATGGCATCAACAACTCCGTCATTTGTGAAATTTTTGTTTCGGGACCATTATTTTCTTTTGTCATTGTTGGGTTTTAGAGTGTCTTTGTTTATCTTGACCAGTCCTCTAGTGATAATTCCTTTCTCAATAAGTACATCATTTTTAAGAATTTCTTAAAAGGTTGTGCAACATTGGATTTGAATTCGACTCATCAACTCTCCGTGAAGGTTTTCTACAAACATGGTAACAAGTTGTTTTCCAGGAATATGACAAGGGAATTTGCTAACCAAGCCTCACCATCTCTGGTAGAATGAGGTAAGTGATTCCCCTTCTTGTTTGGTTGTGCTAAATGATGCAAGGGTGACATCATTTTTAATGTTGAAGGGAAAATGATTGATGAATTTTTCGGCTAGTTCACCCCATGTTTTGATTCCTTGTGGAAGATGTGAGAACCAATCTAAGGTTTCCCCTTTGAGACTTCATGGGAATAACCTCATCAAATAGGTGGGGTCATATGCAAATTCCATGCATGATATGTTGAATTCATGGATGTGTTCTACTGGATCCCCTGTCCCCTTGTATTTAGGCAAAGGTGGTGTTGTGAAATGTGGGGGAAAGGGTGGCATGTATAGATTTTGATCAAATGGAAAAGGGAACAACTCCTCCATTGACTACATATTCTTGTTGGTTCCCAATTGCATGTTGGTCATTCATTGTTCAAGGGTTTTGCATATGTTAGATCAAATAGTCTGCAAGGGATGATGTTGCATTGCTTTGATTTGATGTTATAGTGTTGGTATTGAGGTCGTATGTTAGGTTTGGATTTAGATTGATTCCTTGTGATATGGGACCTTGATTGTCATATAAGTGTGGGTTGCTTTGATTTGGAATGAAATTGGTGTTTGAATTTGTTCCAAAGGTGAGGTTTGTATTTGGTATGGTACTTTGGAATTGCGGTATGGACCCTTGATTCATGTTTTGGTTTTGGAAATTGAATCCTTGATTTGCAAGTGAGGGTATGACACCTTGATTTGTGTTTTGATAGGAAGGTGTAGGCCTTGAATGATGTTTTGATGTGAAGGAATGTTCCCTTGGTTGAAATTCTGATATGAAGGAATGGTCCCTTGATTTTGAAGTGATGGTAATGACCCTTGAGTGGAGTTTTGGAATTATGGAAGGAGTCCTTGGTTTGTATTTTGAAGTGATGGAATAGACCCTTGGTTGATATTATAGAATGATGTAGTAGACCCTTGGTTTTGGTTTTGATTTGGGGCCTTGCATGAGATAATGTGCACCTTCGTAGGGTTGTTTGGTTGAATTTGATTTAATGAAGGTGTACTTTGGAATTGGAATGAGGGCCTTTGGTTTGTGTTTTGGGATGTGGGTATGGAACTTTGGTTTGCATTTTGAGTCAAGGGTGTGTGACCTAGGTTTAGATTTTGGGTCTTCAAGGTGTAGGATCTTGTGATGTGGACCCTTGATTTGTGTTTTGAAATAGGGGATTCATGAAAGTTTTACCCATGGCATTTGAGGAACTACCAAATGTGAATGTTTGACCTTGTGTAGTGGCATGAGCTAGGACATTTGGAATGTGTGTTGTGGTGGTAGTAGCCATGTGTGTAGTTGTCCCAAGGGGTATGTTTTCCATTTTTTGTGATGAGGGTATGGGAAGGTACATGGAGATGGGTAGCTAATTTGTGGCCACTTTTAAAAAAAAGTTTTCAAAAATCATAACGTGAGTGCGTTATAACGCGGATGCGTTATAATGTTCTCACGTTATGGCTTGGTGTGCTGAGCTTGAGGCTTGGCCACAACTAGCCCATAATGTGAGTGCATTATAATTTCAGTGCATTATAATGTGCTCATGTTATGACCTATTAAAACCAAAAAAAAGAAGTAAAATGAGTTCATTCTTGCATTTCGATTGTGTTTTTTCTTTTTCCTGCAGCCAAAACCCCCATTTTTTGTGCTTGCATTCTAGGAGGAGGAATTTTGCAAAAATATTCATCAATAGTTGCCATTTCATCATGAGGATTCCACCATATCGACAAGGAGGTGTGAGAGGTAAGTATTTTTTGCTTTTTGTTTTGAATTTGTTAGCTTTAAGTTGTACTTGATATTTATTTTTTTGAATTTGTAGGAGATGAAAATTAACCTACAAACCCTCAAAATCCTCAATAAACAGAGCAAAAAAATCCTCAACAACAACCTCCACCAATCCCTCAACACCCTCTTAGCACTCAACAAAATTTAATGAGTGAAATTGAGAACAAAAAACAACTTGAGGATTTAATCGAGTTTGAGTGATCCAAACAGTTCAACCATGGAAAGAATGACCCTAGAAACTTCATTGAAAAGTATGTTAAAAAATTTAGATTCAATTAGCAAATAAATAACTGGATGGAAAGATAGGAGGCAGGCGGCTAGGGCTTATTATGCGGATAAATTATCATATAAAGATGTAAAAGATTTAAAAAATACAAAAGGTGATTTGTGCTCATTATTTACTGACCCACGCACAAATAAAAATCTTACCCTCAATGCAAAGAGGTTTCCTATTCATTGGTGCCACCACCAACAAATTAGGAACTTTTTTTATGATAGGTGGTACATGGTTTTTGATTACCCACCATGCAACAATTGTGAAGTCCTACAATATTTCCTTAGGAAACTATATAGTGAGTTCATATTGAACAAAATCCCAAATTATTTTGATATGAGGGACTTCTAGGGGAGGGGTGGGGGTTCGGCTTAGGATAGACCCGGTGCACAGCTAGATCTTACATGGAAAGGGAGACAAGCTCTCACTAGGCCGCCTCATGAGCACATTGTTATCTCTTCCGTCGTGAAGGAGAGTGCCAACATAGAGACATTGAAGGCGATTAGCACTTTGACCTAGAGTGTCATCCAGCATGCTAGCCCTATTTTGCAGTGCCATTCATGGGAGTCTTCGAGTGGTGGTCTTCAAACCCATGTGTGTCAATTTTGTGGGGTGACTTGTTCATATGACCCCACCGACACTTAAGAGGCTACTACGCAGGATCTGTCTGCAACTATGGAGATGGAGAGGGTAGATTACATTTTGGATTAGAAATATGGAATTGATAGTCAAGTAAAAGTTAGCATGTTCATTGAATTTAATTTATTAAATTTTGATTTTGAAATGCAAGATTAACTAATTTAGTTTTATGATTTTAATAAAATTATAGGGTCACAGTGTTGAGACTAGATACATCGGCCCTGTACACCTACTTATTTCTGCAGTACACCTATTGATGGGGTATGTAACTAGTAAACAATTATAAATTTATTACATGTTAATAGCATTGTTTTACGAATGGTATTTTAATATATGATTTTGGATGTTGAACAGGCTAATATTGGAGGTTTCATGGGAACACCTCTTAGTTCTAGTGGATTTACTCAAAGCTACATCCAGGTAATAGAATAAAGATTTTAACTAATGAATTGCACTTAATAGATTTGAGTAGTTTATATTCATATCGTTGATTACTTTGCATTACACATCATTCAAACTCAAATCATTACTTCACATTCCATAACTAATAACTAGATGTTGATAGATGACAAAATTTCAACTACAATATAGTTGTTTAGAAAGTCAACATAAGCAGTGATGCAATTACTTCACATAGCATAAGTAATAAGTCTAGGGGAAGCTTCCAATTGCATTTTCTTGTCATGGCATTCCATGAGACCATTTTTTACTACTCAAAATATTTTCAAACAGTTCACTACCTTGTCTATCCTATGGATGCTTGGAAGGAATATATTAAAGAATAATAGTAAGCAATAGCATAGACAAGGCAATGAGTTTTTTGAAAAAATGCCTCAAAGAAATGTGGTCTCATGGTGATGTCCATCACCATGAGACCCAATTTCTTTGAGGCACTTTTTCAAATAGCTCACCGCCTTTTCTATGCTACCACATTTTCCATACATGTCTACCAAAGAATTTTATCAAACAATTCATTTCCTCACTACTATGGCTAAAATCTTAAAAAAGGTTCTTTCCAACAAACTATGGATGCTTGGAAAAAATATATCAAAGCATAATAGTAAGCAATAGCATAGAGAAGGCAGTTAGTAGTTTGAAAAAATGAATCGAAGAAATGTGGTCTCGTGGTGATGGAATGCCATTCCATCACCATGAGACGACATTTCTTCGAGGCATTTCTTTAAATAGCTCACCACCTTTTATATGATACCACATTTTCCATACATGTGTACCAAAGAATTTTATCAAACTACTCACTTCCTTGTTGCTATGGCTAAAAGCCTAAAAAAGGTGCTTTCCAACAAACTATGGATGCCTGGAAAAATTTATATCAAAGCATAATAGTAAGCAATAATACAATAGAGAAGGAAATGAACTATCTGAAAAATTCCTGAAAGAAATGTGGTCTTATGGTGATGGAATGCCATGACATGCATTTTTTTGTAACGGCATTCCATCACCATGAGACCCCATTTCTTTGAGGAATTTTTCAAACAGTTCATTTCCTTCTCTATGCCATCACAACTAGCGTACATGTCTAGAAAGCATTTTATCAAATGGTTCATCGGCTTGCTGCTATGGGTAAAATTCTAAAAACACATGCTTTCAAACAAGATATAGATAGGGAAAATAGTAAGCATGGTAGTCAGAAATATATAGTTTAATAAGTACTCAATTTTTTTTTCATTATCTCATACATTATAAGTCATGACGTGGATCGCTATTGTATTTTTTGTGATTGAATAATTTGTTGTTTTATTTTTAGATGTTGCAAGCAGAAACACCTCCAAATGTGACAAGGGCAATGGAGATCAGTGTTTCATCTACTATAGAATCCTCGATGGCTCTGATAGGGGAGGTATGAGGAAAATTACTAAATTTCAATTTACATTCATTGTTATAGATGTTAGTTAGTGAAAAAGAAAACCATTATTGATTCATAGTTTGAAAATGCATAAAGAATGGGTCTCATGGTGATGGAATGCCATTCCATCACCATGAGACCACATTTCTTTGAGGCATTTCTTTAAATAGCTCACCACCTTTTCTATGATACCACATTTTCCATACATGTGTACCAAAGCATTTTATCAAACTACTCACTTCCTTGTTGCTATGGCTAAAAGCCTAAAAAAGGTGCTTTCCAACAAACTATGGATGCTTGGAAAAATTTATATCAAAGCATAATAGTAAGCAATAATACAATAGAGAAGGAAATGAACTCTAAAAGAAAGAAATGTGGTCTTATGGTGATGGAATGCCATGACGTGTATTTTTTTGTAACGACATTCCATCACCATGAGACCCCATTTCTTTGAGGAATTTTTTCAAATAGTTCATTTCCTTCTCTATGCCATCACAACTATCGTACATGTCTAGAAAGCATTTTATCAAATGGTTCATCGGCTTGCTGCTATGGGTAAAATTCTAAAAACACGTGCTTTCAAACAAGATATGGATAGGGAAAATAGTAAGCATGGTAGTCAGAAATATATAGTTTAATAAGTACTCAATTTTTTTTTCATTATCTCATACATTATAAGTCATGACGTGGATCGCTATTGTATTTTTTGTGATTGAATAATTTTTTGTTCTATTTTTAGATGTTGCAAGCAGAAACACCTCCAAATGTGACAAGGGCAATGGAGATCAGTGTTTCATCTACTATACAATCCTCGATGGCTCTAACAGGGGAGGTATGAGGAAAATTACTAAATTTCAATTTACATTCATTGTTATAGATGTTAGTTAGTGAAAAAGCAAACCATTATTGATTCGTAGTTTAATTTCTATTTGGATAGATTATACAAGGCTTTAGTGTGCCTCAGCCTAGGTGTGTGAATATTTCCCTCATGGAGAGTGATCATCAAATGGTGGTAAGTGATTATTTTGTTAAATATATCATTTTTTATAATGTAATTTCTATATATTAATGTCTTTACTTCTTATTGGAATAGATAAAAATTCACCAAGAACTAAACACTAGGAGTAGTAGGACCACTCCTTATGTGCAGCATAAATGAGTGACAGACGTATCACCATTCGATCGACGAGAAAAGGGGAAGATTTTATTTCGAGAGTATGGAGAGTAATGACTTTTGATTACATAGCCCTTTGTTGTATGCCTACATGGCAGTTTTGTTCATATGTATTGGATATATTTGACATTGTATACCTATATGGAATTCTCGTAAGCCTGTATGGCTATTTTTTACCTATATTTCATACTTATATCGACATATATTAATGTATGCATACATGGCTATTTGGTGAATACAAATCTTTTTTATTGATGGTGTCCATATTTGCATTATAAATTCATGGTTCAATAGATATGAGTTACATGTATTCAAGTGTATATTTTACAACTTACATGTATACTTTGTGACTTATGTGTGTTCCAATGTATACTTTGCGACTTACGTGTTTTCATGTGTATACCTTGTATTCATCATATACTTTGTATTAATTTGTGTATACTATGTATTCATGTGTATAGTTCAAGGCTTACATATTTTTGAGTACTTTTGCTACCCTTATTCACATGTACATGCTTGAATTATTCACTTGTATACTTATTAATTGGTTAGCCCTAGCATTGATCACTGTTTTCCTTCATGGTTTGTCTTGAATATTAATTGATTGATGCTAAACAACTTTATCTAAAAGAAAAAAACACATTTTCAATTGGTATTCCATGAAATGATTCATAAAAAGATTCTAATATATTTAATTCTTTGATTGGAACAACTCAATTAAGCAAAGGATACATAATCTTCACAACACTTGTAAAACATAATATTTAGAGTAGATGAAGTAGTTAACTTCTTGGCACATTATCATACAAACATTTATCTTGAATAGTCTTTAAAGATTTTCACAGCATAACCCTGATAGTGCAAAATGAATTGTTATGTTCTTGATCCATCATCATATAAACACGTCAAAATATTTATATGTCAACATTTTGCAATATTATTTCTTGTATAGGAAATGGACTCGGGAGAAAGAAAGTTATAATTTATAATACAAATAAGAAATGGACTCAATGCTATCCTAGACCCCCAAATAGGTCTATTTAACAAAGAAACACCCTCTCAATCACTCTTCCAATTGCAAAACACCATTTGGAAACATTTACCAATCTACAAATCCACAAAATCCATAATTTTTAGGGCTTTATTGGACCTCTAACTCCACTATCCTCTAAACCCTCACTTTTCTCAAATTTCACTAGGGTTTATTGAAAACCCCATATCCAGACCTCATCCAACCTCAAAACCTCTTCCAAAACTCTTCATTCTTCCTGCAAAAACTTAATTGACCACCAAATTATGTTGCCCCTAACTTTAGCCACTTTTACTCCCTCAAACCTCTCTTTTTCATTCAAAACCCCTCTTTTCCCAACTAAGGCATCATGCCATAACATACTTTTGACCTCCTTTTCCAACCTATTCTAACTTATTCTCAAGCAATTTCTTCTTTTCACCTCGTCTAGCCTTGCTTTTAAGGCCTAAATTCTAAATTTTCAACAGGGGTCGCATTAGTAATCTCTTCCAATGTCTTTACCAATGGTATTTTCTTATTTCTACTCCCTATCATACTTACATAATTGACTCAAATGACCCCACACTAACTCAAAACTAAAAGTATGATTACAAAATGGCTTATCATGGCCTTATTTGACATTATCATGAGTAAAACCACTTAACTATACCTTCTTCATCAAATGGAGGAACAAGGTGCTCTACACCAATGGTCATATGCTTTTTATGTGGAAAACTCAGACTTCTCAACCATTGTTTGTATGTTTCTCTTTTCAATTATTTTGCATGCCATCATAAGGGATCAAGTTGGTTGAACATAGCTCAGAGCAATTCCACATGTTTGGGTGTGAAAGAGGAACATGCCTAGCGTAAACCTACCTATCAGGATGTGTTGGAGTAGTTTGTTTGGTCACACGAATTGCAAAATGAAAGTTTCACCACTTTGCAACTTTACACTGCTTGCATTTGACACATTTTTCATCAAGTGAATACTGGACACCATAGGAAAATTACTCTAAGATAACAAAAACTGAGAGAAGTTATTGTAGTGGGGCCCAACGCGATCATGTAGGCTTAGATGGAGAGTTTGTAAGCATCATGGTTTTCGAGTAATAGCCCATCAAAGTTTGCATCCCTTTTAAACTTTGAAACCTTAAGGGATCAAGCCAGTTGAACGTAGCTCAGAGCGATTCCATGTGTTTGGGTGTGAAAGAAGACCATTCTTAGTGTAAATGTACCCATCTAGATGCGTTCGAACAATTCGTTTGGTCACATGAGTTGCAGAACAAAAGTTGCACCACTTTGCAACTTTCAACTACTTGCATTTGACAACTTTTTCCCCAAGTGAAAATTTTCCACCACTGGAAAATGCCTTCGAGATAGCAAAAACCAAGAGAGGTTATTGTAGAGGGGCCCAACATGATCCTATAGGATTAGAAGAGAAGTTTCTAAGTGTCACGGTATCCGACTAACAACATGTTGAAGTTTGCAGCCATTTTGCACTTTGGACTCTTAAGGGATCGATCCAGTTGAACATATCTCGAAGTGATTCTGTATGTTTGGGCACAAAAGAGGACCATTTGTAGTGTAAAAATACTTATTTGGACATGTTGGAATTATCTGTTTGGTCACACAAGTTGCATAACGAAAGTTGCCCCAGTTTACAACTTTGCACTACTTGCATTTGACACTTTTTTCATTAAGTGAAAATTGGCCACCACAGGAAAACCACTTCGAAATAACAAAAATTGAGAGAGGTTATTATAGAGGGTCTCACTATGATACCATAGGATCATACGAGAAGTTTCTAAGCATCAAAATATCTAAGTAACAACATGCTGAAGTTTGCATCCATTCTGCACTTTGGACTCTTAAGGGATCGATCCAGTTGAACGTAGCTTGGAGTGATTCTGTGTATTTGGGTGCAAAAAAGGACTATGTTTAGCGTAAACATACCTATTCAGACACATTGGAATAGTTTTTTTGGTCACACGAGTTGTAGAATGAAAGTTGCACCACTTTGCAACTTTCAACTACTTGCATTTGACAACTTTTTCCCCAAGTGAAAATTCACCACCATGGGAAAATGCCTCTGAGATAGCGAAAAAAAAGAGAGCTTATTGTAGAAGGGCCCAACACAATCTCATAGGATTAGATGAGAAATTTATAAGCATCACGATATCCGAGTAACAACATGCTGAAGTGTGCACCATTTTGCACTTAGGACTCTTAAGGGATTGATCTAGTTGAACGTAGCTCCGAGAAATTCTACGTGTTGGGATGCAAAAGAGGACCATTCCTAGCGTAAAAATACCTATTCAGACGAGTTGGAACAATCTGTTTGGTCACATGAGTTACAGAACGAAAGTTGCACCACTTTGCAACTTTCAACTACTTACATTTAACAACTTTTTACCCAAGTGAAAATCTGCCACCATGATAAAACCACTCCGAGATAGCAAAAAATGAGAGAGGTTTTTGTAGAGGGGCCCAATGCAATCCCATAGAATTAGACGAGAATTTTCTAAGAATCACCATAACTGAGTAATAACATGCTAAAGTTTTCACCCATTTTGCACTTTGGACTATTAAGGGATCGATCTGATTGAATGTAGCTCAGAGTGATTTTGCGTGTTTGGGTGTAAAATATGACCATGCCTAGCATAAAAATACCAATTCAGATGCATTGGAACAGTCTGTTTGGTCACACGAGTTGTGGAACAAAATTTGCACCACTTTGCAACTTTCAACTACTTGCATTTGAGAACTTTTTCCCCAAGTGAAAATTTGCCACCATGAGAAAATACCTCCAAGATAGTGAAAACCAAGAGAATTTTTTGTAGAGGGATCCAATGCAATCCCATAGGATCATATGAGAAGTTTCTAAGTGTCATAGTATCCGAGTAACAATATGTTAAAGTTTGCAGCCATTTTGCACTTTTGACTTTTAAGGGATTGATCCGGTTGAACATAGCTTAGAGAAATTCCACGTGTTTGGGTGTGAAAGAGGAATATTCCTAGCATAAATATACATATTCAGATCTACGTTGGAATATTCCATTTGGTCATATGAGTTGTAGAACGAAATTAGCACCACTTTGCAACTTTCAACTACTTGCATTTGACAACTTTTTTCCCAAGTGAAAATCTGCCACCACAGAAAAATACCTCTGACATAGCAAAAACTAAGAGAGGTTTTCGTAGAGGGAACCAACACTATCCCATAGGATTAGATGAGAAGTTTCTAAGCATCATGGTATCCGAGTAACAACATGCTAAAGTTTGTAGTCATTTTGCACTTTGGACTTTTAAGGGATCAATCTAGTTGAACATAGCTCAGAGTGACTCTGCATGTTTGGGTGTGAAAGAGGACCATTCCTAGTGTAAAAATACCTATTCGTATGTGTTGGAATAGTCCATTTGATCACACGAGTTGCAGAACGAAAGTAGCACCACTTTGCAACTTTCAACTACTTGCATTTGACAACTTTTTCCCCAAGTGAAAATCCACCACCACGGGAAATGCCTTTGAGATAGAAAAATATGAGAGAGGTTTTCGTAGAGGGGCCCAACACTATCCCATAGGATTAGACAATAATTTTCTAAGCATCATATTATCTGAGTAACAACATGTTGAAGTTTGCAGCCATTTTGCGCTTTGGACTCTTAAGGGATCAATCTGGTTGAACGTAGCTCAGAGCGACTCTGTGTGTTTGGGTGTGAAAGAGGACCATGCCTAGCATAAACATACCTATTCAGATGCATTGGAACAGTATGTTTGGTCACACGAGTTGCAGAATGAATGTTATACCACTTCACAACTTTGCACTGCTTGCATTTGACACTTTTTCCATCAAGTGAAAACTGGACACCACTCTGAGATAACAAAAACTGAGAGAGGTTATTGTGGAGGGGCCCAATTTGATCTCATAGGCTTAGACAAATATTTTGTAAGTGCCACAGTTTCCAAGTAATTCCTTGTCAAAGATTGATGCCCTTTTGCACTTTGGACCCTTAAGGGATCGATCTAGTTGAACGTAGCTCAGAGTGATTCCACATGTTTGGGTGTGAAATATGACCATTCCTAGTGTAAATGTATCATGCCTAGCTTAAATGTACCATGTACTTAGAAGAAGATCAATAAAATTCATTGTTTCCTTGCATTTTTCTATATTTTTACCAGAAATCTGATGTTTCCTTGAACTGCACGGTTTCGTACAACGTGGTTGTGTTCTCTTTTGGTTGTAATTCAGTGGGTAGAAGACTTAACTCCATTTTAGTTTTGTTTTGGTTGGATTTCAAGTGATTTTTTCATTTTAGAAGCCAATTACTGAGGGTTGGTCTGTATACCCTATTTTAAGGGTTTTGAGTGCATTAAAATGTCATATTAAGCCTTCCACCCACTGTATGCTTTTTTAACTTGGTGGAAAGGCTTAGTTAGGATTATAAAACATGTGTGCAAAGTTTTTTGCGCAAAGGAGGAAAATAAAGGGTTTTTAGGTGATGCCCTAGATGTCAAATGGTGCATTTTTAAGTGGAAAATGGTGGTTTAGTGCTAGGGTTTGAAAAAATCTTTGGGGGCAACAATATCTCTTAAACTTTTAAGCTTGTGCAGACCTTTTTGAAGGTTTTTAGGATTTGGTTGGTTGTGGGAAGGTTTGGAGTATGGGTTTTCAATAAACCCTTGCCTAACTTGTGAAAGAAGAGGGTTTTGAAGTTTGAAATGGAGATTTAACTCATTGGACTCCTATTGTAATCTTTGTGGCTTAGAGGAATGAGTTAGGAGGGTCTATTTTAGATGTTAGGGTGCTTATTTGGTGAAAGGGAATAAGTTTTATGTGGTTTGTGTTGCTGCCCCTATAGATTTTGATGGAAAAGGGCATGAAAAATGAGGTTTCACCGTAGGGTTTGATAAAATATTGTATGTAGAGGTTGGGTGATTTTCTTTTGAGTTTGTACAAATGATTTTAAGAAGGTTTGAGGTGGTGGAATGTTCTAGTAAGGTTTGGAACCATTCCTTTCAATAAACCCTCCTCATGCTAATATAAAATAAGGGTTTCGTGGTTTGGCATGGTGGAGTGAGTTTCTTGTAAGACAAATTGAAGATTTGAGGGTTTGGATACATGAGAATTTCTGCCGCAACAAGTTTAGGGGGTTATTGAATGTTTAAAGGTATGTTCCTTTCTAAATTAGGCCTAGTTAGCCTAATTACGACAGTGAAAAAGGTTATTTTTGATGCACATGTTCCAAGAAAATCACTATTGATTTTGAAGTATGTGTTGTAACTCAATAATGGGTATCTAGATCAGTCATTTGTTTCCTCAAATCTAAGTTAAAAGACTTCAAAATACTTTCAAAAGTTACCTAACTTCTTGCTTTGAAGAAAACTAATCAACAATCAAAGTATAAGGTGTTGTACAATCCGCACAAGCTTGAAACAAAAAAGGAAAAGTGTTGCAAGTACATAAAATATCATCCTTTATTTACCAATTTCTTCAAGAATACAAGTGTTTCTCTTTTCCATTCCTTTACAATGCTTTATATAGCTATTCTGGAATTAGTTATGAATGCTTCGCCTACATTTTCCATTGACTAACTACCCTTTCTAACAAGAGGACTCTTCATATTCTATAATTTTGCAATTGTGCAACTAATGCAAGTTTTACAATTTTACACCAAATGACAACTTTTGTGCAATATAACTTCTCTAATCACCTAATAACTTGTTTGAGACTTTGAATACATTACATATGACTTTCACATGACCTTTTTCACATTGTTTACATTTGAAAATTCAAATTTTGCAAATTTTATTATTGAAAGAATTTAGAGAACAAGGTGCTCCTGCACCAAACATGAACTCCATAATTTCAATATTTGAGTAAATCTCATTACAAGTAAATCTCATTAAAATACCTTAGGTACTCCTTTCTCACATATCTTTTACAATGTCACTCATACATTCGAGATTCTCTTTAAATGTCTACATCATAAGTGCTCATTATGAGGTTAACTTCAATTGAGTAACTTGAGATTCCCTCGCTAAGCTTCACACACTCTTTTATAATGGCTTCAAATCAAAATTGAGATTTTTCAAGATCATCAAAATAAGGATGTTGCATTGTTTTTTTTGCTGAGATTCTCTTTGATGGCTCATAGATCAGCATTTTTGGCAACGAGAGACCAATCAATTTTTAGTAGTTTACTTACAAATACGAAAAGTAAAAGAAGAAAAAGAAAGATCATCCAAAATGGAAATGAAATGAAAATAGATGGAAGGCACTTATAGATAGGCATGCCAATCTCTCAAATTAGTCACTCCTAGTCATACATCTTCACTGGGAGTTCCAAGATACCTATTGCACACAACACCTCTGATGAATAGAATAACTTGAAATTCGGGATGCTCTTATAATGTCTACATCATAGTTGCTCATGATAAGTTTAACTTTGAATGAATAACTTGAAATTCCCCCACCAAGCTTTGCACACACTTTTTTAATGCCTTAAAATCATAATTGATATTTTTCAAGATCATCAAAATAAGGATGTTGCATTGCTTTTCTAGCTGAGATTCTCTTGGATGACTCATAAATCTGCATTTTCTACAAGGGGACACCAATAAATTTTTAGTAGGTTACTTACAAATAGGAAAAGTAAAAGAAGATGATAGCATTGGCATCAAACAAGTTAATGTTCATACAAGTATAAATTAATAAGAACCGATGTTCATACTTACAAATTAATCCAATGAACCATCCAGGTTTGCTCTACTCTTTATTGTGTCAAGTATTGCTTCATGGTAACTCACAGACCTTCCACAAGACCTTGTTCAAAGGTCTACCCCCATATTTGGTCAAACGAACATTGGATGCCTTGACCAGGTTTGAGTAATGAAGAATCTTATGATGCATGTCAAAGTTTTGAAACAACCAATGTTTAACACTCTTATGTAGGTACCTTCTAAGCCACGTTCCAGTAACAACTAAGCCTGTAGTGTGTTCAATGTTTTCTCCATCTTTAATTGGGGCCTCCAATTTATTTTTGGCCTCAACATAATGACACAAGTAATAGTTTGTTCCCTCTTCATTTTCTTCATCTGTAATAACTTCATAAACATGCCCTACATTGATATGTGTAGAAAAACTCTTGAAATTAGTCAACATTACAAATACACTACAAAGTAAGATAACAATATGAAATTTCAAAAACTAAGCAAGCAAATATATTACCTGGTTGAACTAGATCTGATACGTGGTCAAAGTTGACCGATGATTCCATCTGTGTTAGTTCCAATGTCGTCAGAGAGTGATATGTGTGAAGTGGGCTAAGATAACTTGTCAACCATTTGTCAACCCACTACCCTAACTCACAATAATTTCAGGTTTGCATTGTACATGAAGAACAAAAGCATGTCATCTTTCATGTATCAATACTCCATGAACCTGCATTTGAGCTAAGGAAAGAGTGTAGTTCATTTGATCCTGTTAGTGTACAATAATCCTCATATGGTGAAATGTTAGTATCATCCATCAACCAAAAAATTCTACGAACTAAATATGTACCTTCATTACCTGGACCCATCAAACCATTACACCACTTGACAATTGAACTTGCATCTGTCAACTTTGCACTATTTTTATATTTTAACTCTTCTCGTGCTAATGCTCTTTTCATGCATGCTCCTACACCATCATGGTCCCCTTTTCCATTCCCAACCTCAATTAAGTTCCATATATGTTGTATACTTGTAATGAAATGCATCCTAATCAACCAGTAAAACATGCACAAGTTCTTGAACTATGTTCCACAGTTATCCGACCATATTATATGTTGATCGTATGCTATGTTGCTCTGATCCAAATCATCGTAGATCATCTGGAAGCAACCTTTCACGAACTCTGGAGAATGTGTGAGATCGTCACTAATATAAAAGTGATACTCCCCCAATACCTTCCTTTGGTCCTCTGTTCTATCAGTTGTATGAATAAATTTTATTTGCACAAATATTGAAACCTATGTGGAGTTGTAATACTATCACTGCACCTCACGTTGTGGTTGTAGAGTGTAGTTCTCTACAAATTCAACCACTGATACTATGCTTCCAACTGGAAAGGTGTCCTTGTATAGCTTTAATTATGTGTCAAACCATCAGGCTCTATGGGTATGCCTTGCATACTCATACACTATATATTGTCATGAAAAATGGACATAAACTGATACACTGGAATATTTTGAATAACCAAATCACACCTTTTTTCTTGAGGCCCATCTTTTGTAGAATATGCCACTATTTTTTACTTCCCAAACTCTACTAGTTTATGTCTCACCTCATATGTGCTTGCCATATGTTGACATACTGGCATATGCTGCAAGCCATCGCAACGCTCGCATGAACCATCCAAGCATGTTGTCCTGTAGAATATTTGTCCATCCTCTATTTCACATAAAAATTTTGATAAGAAATATCTTGAAGATTTTGGTGGGGCTTCTATGCCACAATCCTACAAAACATCGTTAGTATGCAAATCACAACATATAGAACGATAAACATCATAATAGTTAGAGAATTCAATATGTAGTCTACAACAACAAGTAGTGCATGTGTGATTTACCTTGACATAAACAGGTTTAAGCATTTCAGAAAATCTTTGACGAATACTAATTTGAGGATAATCCTTTTGAAATTTATGAAAAAAATGGGTTTGAGTCATATCCAAAAAATTCTTTGGATGTGGCTCATGGTTCTAACTACCGATTCTCCTTCTTACCACATCCCTTTGATTCATAGATAGCCTTGTGCTATTCTTCCAATACTCTTCAATTAGTGTTCTTAATGCTTCAACAACTTTTTTATCTTTTTTTGGCAGTCTCCCCAAGAATGCCAATAATTCATTTGAATTGGTGCCCTCAATTCTTTTCCTCCTTTGAATGGATTTTGATAAAGTTTTTCTACTAATTCTCATTTGTTCACTCATCTTTCTAATGAGACAAGATCTCTTTGTTTGACTGCTTACCAAAGTCAATGTAATGACATGTCGTGTGACATTTCTATCCTTTGAGCGTGAGGTCTTACCCACACTCATATGCATCCATTATGTTCTTCACAATAGTGTCTTCATTCAATGCATTCGATGTTCTCAACCCAAGAGTCTTCATGATGTTTCTATACTTTATACCACACATCATTTCAACAAATAGTTGACATCTTGCGGTCTCATTTAACCTTTCAAAGAAGAATTTCCAAATCTTATCAGCATATCTTCTACAAGTGTGTGTTAGAATCTTACCTTCCATGTGCTGCAAAATATCCTCATCAATATTAATCAAATACTTTGGCTTTCTACATAAAATTCTAGGTGGTGTTCTCTTAGGTACATACATCTCAACATTAAGAATTTCATCAATATTTAATTGAGGTGGGATAGATTGCATACCTTCGATCGAGGGTGGAGTAGAAGACATGCCTTGAGGTTCACGTGGGGATGATGGCATACCTTCTTCTTCAAATACGAGTGATGATGTACTCTCAACTTGAGATGTGTTGGATGGTGTCCAACCATATTCACTTGTGATAGATGGTGTCCCTCCATATTCACTTGCAGTAGTTGTGTCCCTCCATATTTTCCTATGCTTAATGGTGTCCCTTTGTATTCACTTGACGTAGAGGGTGTGTCTCCAACTACGGTATCTGAATCTATCTTACCACAATGCTTTTGCATTTGTGCCCTTTGTGCTGCCAAATCCTATTCTCTTTTTAATGATTGAGGTTCCTCTTTAGTTTTCTTTTTTTTCGTCAATAGTACCCAAGTTCTTCTTTTCACAATATGCCGCCACTCGTTCTCTCTCCTTTTATTTGAAGGTTTCATACTCTTCATCTGTTAGTTTATTCCTTCTTTGTTTCTTCGGCAAGGTGGATAATTTTACCTATAGCATGGTAATGAGATGAATATTAGTTCCTAAAATATTTATCCATTCAAATAAATGAAATATATGTCATTCAAGGCTTCATAAAAATTACTTACAATCATCCTGTACAAGACTATTTCTAGCATAGACAAAGGTGGTGCAGGGGCATTCCATGATTACAAGATAGACAAAATTATAGTATTTTCCTTGTGTAAATGGGGTGTTAAAGAAGGGTTTTGATGAAATATTGAAGGAACCTTCCATGTAATGGTTGTTTGAGTTTTTGCAAGGTATTTTTGAAGTGTTGTTGGTACTGGTGAGGTCTGGTAAGCTCGATTGTAAGGAATTTCAATAAACCCTAGGTTATTTGCATGAAAGTTGAGGGTTTGGTGGTACACTATTTTAGAGGTCAAGGATCTGAGAATTAATGGTAGAATTTGTTGTTTTGTAACACAATTAGTGAGTATTAGTTGAGATTTGGTGAAAAAAAAGAGTTTTGGGGGTACCTCCTTTGAAAAAGAGGGTTATTTGGTGGCCTAAAAGGTAGGGCAGCCTATTGGTTTTCAATATTGTTGCAAAGAAACCTCCTAAAACCTTTTGGTATGTTGTGTTAGGAGTTCAATTATGTCTCAGATGATGTTTTTTATGTCTCTGTATGGCCTTCTCTAAAAGATATTGAGAAAAAGGAGTGTTAGGGGGCTACAAGCCTTTAGGTGTGTGTTTGGGATAAGTTGTGTGTGTAGTTTTTAAGGGGATGGTTTCTTGTTTCAGTATGATCATTTTGAGTTGGTTGGGGTCTTCACCACCTAGGTTTCTATCACACTACCCCTACCTTCTCAACCCTACCCTATTGGCAAGCTAGTGGAGCATTAACAAGCTAGCTCACTCACTAGCTTGCCAATGTGGTAGGGTTGAGAAGGTAGGGGCAGTGCATGCCTCATAGAAATGGGGTGACACAGTAATGTACATCACTATGGCACCCCATTTCTATGAGGCATATGCTGCCCCTACCTTCTCAACCCTACCGCATTGGAAAGCTAGTGGAGCATTAGCAAGCTTTCCAACACTCCACTAGCTTGCCAATGTAGTAGGGTTGAAAAGGTAGGGGCATTGTATGCCTCATAGAAATCAGGTTCCATGGTGCAGCGTATGCCTCATAGAAATGGGGTGCCATGGTGACATCACTATGGCACCCCATTTCTATGAGGCATACGCTTCCCCTACCTTCTCAACCCTACCACACTGGCAAGCTAGTAGAGTTCTAGAAATCCATTGTGACTTATGAATTTTTGTTGTTGGTTGATTTTTTTTGTTCAGTTGTGTTGCAAGACCTCCCCTGGTTACATCACAATTCAAATGCTTTGTCCATTCTTCTATTTTTATCCATGATTGCAAGATAGGATGAACCTTTCCCCATGTTGCTAACTCAGCCTTGAATAAAGAGTCTTGTAACAGTGGAGAGAAGGGTTAGAATCCCTTGTAGGTAGACTAATCAAGGAAACATTTAAAATATATCACAACTAAAAGTGATGAGGTAGGTTTAGTGATGAGGTAAATTTAGAAATAGAGATGAAAACAAAAATAGTTTCTAAGATCTATTAATGTGGGAGAAGTATATTCCAATTTTTTAGAGACATGTATGGAAAATTTGGTAGCATAGACAAAGCAATGAGCTACTTGATATGACTGTTCGAAAAAATATCTCAATGAAAGCTTCAGAGAGGAATACACATCCATAATAAAAGGATTGAGAAATGATGTTTTATTTTACTTCCTTAAAACATATGTCATATATATGTGTATACAAAATGTGGAAGCATACACAAGGTAAGTCAATTGTTAAATAACAAAATGCCTCAAAGAGATGTGGTTGAAAAATGTAATTGGAAAGTGTATAGAATTGTGTGATTTAAAATTTTCATTGACAACCTAAAGTTATAATGACAAAAAAACAATGATCAACGTGGATTATGAAAAATAACAAAAATGAAAGCAAGCCATAATAGAATGAAAGGAAATGTGTAAAGACTTCACATACCTAAAAAACCAGAGTTTGAAATGGAGGAGTTCAACCCAATTATCTAGTATTAGCTTCATCTTTCTTCAAACTCCTCATCAATTTGACTTTTTCAAAAGCTTGTTCCCCTCCAAACTTCAATTTTATATCAATATTCAATGGAATTCAAACTTGAATTGATATTATATGCATTTCAACGTGAAAACTCTGTTATTTCATGCAAAGGTGGTGGAATGTGAAAAACATGCATGCACACTTCACAACATCATCAAAAAGCTACTTTTTGTTGGAGCACGCATAGAACCAGGAGAATATGCAAAATGTGGGCCTTGAGATCATGATATATTGATTTTTTTACCATTTTTAGTGCAAGCCAAAACGTGCTCACATTATAACATGACTGCATTATAACGTGAGCACGTTATTTCTTGCTTAAAATGACCATATCTCTACTTCTTCAAAACACACTCACGTTATGAGAAAGTTGGTTTTTTAAAAGATTTTTTTTCTCTCTTTGTCTATACCCTATATACCCTAATTCTATCTCTCTTCCCTCTACCCTTAAACCCTAATTCTATCTCTCTCCCCTCTACCCTCTACCCTTAACCCTTATACCCTCTATCCTCTACCCTCTCTCTCTCTCACTCTCTCTTTCTCTCTCTCTCTCTCTCATCTCTCAACCCCTATATCCTCTCTCTCTCAACTCACTCACTCCTATCTCTCTCCCCTCTACCCTCTACCCTTAACCCTTATAACCTCAACCCTTTAACCCTTATACCCTCAACCATTAAACCCTAATCCTATCTCTCTCCCCATCTACCCTCTACCCTTTACCCTCTACCATCTACCCTCTATCT
>VDFB02000008.1:40127931-40153305 GCA_007258455.2 Sequoia sempervirens
TTTAAAAGGTGGTTCACTCAAACCTTGGTTCGAGCGAACCCCTGTGGGTTCGTTCAAACCCCCCTTATCCCTCATCCCCCTTGAGACAAAAAAAATCTATTTTTTTGCACTTCGGAGCTCGGGTTGAAGACGAAAATGGTGGAGACTTCACAAATCCAACTAGAATTAGGTAGTCCTCAGAACGAGCCATCCAACAAATATAATTTTAATATTTTTTGGTTTTATTATGTATTTGTTTTTTTAGTTTTATTAAACATAGGTTTTTCACCAAAAATCAAGCTCTTTGTTCTACACATGTGGAAAAATAGCAGATTATCAAAAAGAAAAAATTGAAAAATATGAGTGCACCAAATATTGAAGTCCTTGATCCAACAAAAAAGAAAATTGAATTTTGATACATACAAAAAAAGTTACGCATTATACGGTCGCACTATGTCTAAATTGTGATTGGTTTGACTTTGAAACTTGATTAAAGAAAAAATATTCAATAAAAATCTATCTAACCAAGTGGAAGCACTGGATATCAAAGTTATGAATCTAAATTCTAAAGAATTAGAATTTTATCCTTCATGAAAAAAAAGTTATGCATTATACAGTGAGTGTCATTTTTTAAAAATGTTGTTTTCTAAAAAAAACTAGTTTTCGAGGGAGATGGAAGAAAAAGTGCAAATTGATTCCAAAAATTTTGAAAAAAATATATTTAGAATCTACATAAAAAATTTCATGAAACTCTAGTTTGCATCATCTTCAAATTCCTCATGGTTTAGCCACTATAGGTTCCTGAAAGTGAAGATTTAGTTTAAAAAAATTATTTTAGTGTCCAGTTTGGCCAAAAATTATAAAGCACTATTGTGGGATCACCCTTATCACAGTGCATGAGAACATTCACTCTCTAAAAGTTAACAAGAAGCCTAGTTTATTTTGAGGTTGGATTTGGTCAAAGCCTACGATTGGGTGAACTGGAGGTTCCTTTGTAGTATCCTCAAGGCATTTGGATTCTTGGACAGGGTGTTGCAACTAGCGTGGAAGTTAATCTCTTCTCCTTCTTTTGTGGTGGTCATTAATGGTTCTCCATTGGCCTTTTTAAAAAGCTCTCATGACCTGTGTCAAAGGGATCCTATCTCCCCCCTTTTTTTATCATAATGGTGGAATCTTTGGGTTGGTATCTTCTCCAGTCGGTGTCTAATGGGGCCTTCAAAATCCTTTACCCCTCCTCATGCCAGCTTTTCTACTCTCATCAATAGTTTGTTGATGACAACATTATTTTTGTGGAGACTTTTGTGGTTGTGGCTAAGTTTATCCACCTTATTCTTCAAAATTATGAGGCTGCATCGGGTTAGAAGGTTAGTTTTCCTAAAAGCACTTCATTTTTTCTTAATACTCTGGAGCTTTGTCAATTGATGATTGTTGGTATTCTTGAGTGTGCTATTGGGGAGCTCCCTCCTACTTATTTGGGGCTTCCTTTATGCTCTAATGGTGTTCCTAACTCCTTTTGGAAAATTATCATTGATAAGTTTAACTCAAAACTTGCTAGTTGGAAGGGTACCTTGCTAAGTCAAGCTGGTAAAATTCAGCTAATTAAGTCCACTCTCCAGAATCTTCTGGTTTATGCCTTAAGTTTGTTCCAAATCCCTAGAAGATTTTGGGAGGAGGGAATTTAGAGAAGTTTCTTATGGTCTAGTGTGGAGGAGAAGAAAAGGATACATTTTTTGTCTTGGGAGGAGGCACGTGTAGATCAAAATATCAAGGTGGTTT
This sequence comes from Sequoia sempervirens, assembly GCA_007258455.2. Lineage (NCBI taxonomy): Eukaryota > Viridiplantae > Streptophyta > Pinopsida > Cupressales > Cupressaceae > Sequoia > Sequoia sempervirens. The sequence continues at coordinate 40,129,687 of VDFB02000008.1, forward strand.
AGGGCTATGTAAACTAAAAGATTTCAATTCTGCTTTGATGGCTAAACAATTATGGAACCTTCTTGTGAGTGAAAAAAATGGGCAGCCATTTTTTCTTCTAAGTATTTGAGGGGTGTGGATAAGTTTAGAGACTTGTTTAATGAGAGCTTTCTTCCTTCGTAGGGGTCGGTCTTGAGGAACTTTATGTTTCAGGATCAATCGACTATGGTTGCTAGTCTGAGGTGGATTTTTGGAAATGTTAGAAGGATCCTCTTTTGCGATGACTGGTGGATTGGGCATGGGCCTTTGAATGATGAACTTTGGGTAGGTCCTTTTAAGGATTTATGTGTCAGGGAATGGGGTGTTTTTGTTGCTGATTATATTTGGCATGGTATCTAGATTAGACTTGATGTGGTTAATAGGGATTTGAAGGCTCTTGCTGATTTTTTTTCTTTGATTCATATCCCTATGGAAGCTCATGAGGATTTTGTTATTTGGAAGTTTACTTCCAATGGGAAGTTCTCTGTGTCTTTATCCTTTTCTTTTTAGACTTAGATGGTTGGTCCTCTTCCTTTCTGGGGTTGTGTGTGGAATGGGAAGTTGCTGCGTAAAATTGATATTTTCTTTTGGCTTCTATGTCAAGACAAGATTCTTACTCTGAATAATCTTTTGAAGAGAGGTATGAGTTTTCTGAATGGATGTTTCTTATGTAAAGAAAATGTAGAGGACTGTCTTCATTTGCTGACTAGTTGTAGTTTTACTTGGGAAGTTTGGACTCATATTTTTCATCTGTGGGAGATAGTGTGGGTGTTTCTCACTTCCTTTGATGAATTATGTTCCCAATGGGTGTCTCCTTCTCTTAACCTGACCCTCTCTATGTTGTGTTCTCTTATTTTACCGCATATTACTTGGGGTGTTCAGAAGGAGTGTAACAACAGGGTTTTCTGCCAGCAAGAGTTGTCATCTTCTAGGCTGACCTTTAAAATTTGTGATGCTATCAAGGAAAATTTCCTATCTAAATTCTTGTTGATTCCTTCCTTTAATTTGAAAGTGTTGGTCTCCCCTTATGATCTAATTATGGGTAAAAGATGGAATCTTTCTTGTTACCTTTCTAATCTGGTGAAAAAGTTGAAAGAACCCAGGGAGGGGGCTCGGTGAAAGGCTCCAACTGTTGGTTGGTTTAAATTTAATTTTCATGGAGCTTCTAAGGGAAATTTGGGGCCTACTAGTTGTGGGGGAGTGTTACGTGATGAGTATGGTAGGTTTGTCTTTGCGGTGGTGCTCCCTTTGGGAATCCAAACTAACCACTTTGCGGGGGCAGCTGCAGCCTAGCATGCCCTCGTTTTGGCTAAGAATCAAGGGGTTTCTAAACTATGGTTGCAGGGGGACTCACTTAATGGGGCAGGTGCATGGAGATGGCTAGCCAATTTGTGGACACTTTCAAAAAAAAGTTTTGAAAAGTCATAACGTGAGTGCATTATAATGTGCTCATGTTATGGCTAGGTTTGCCAAGCTTGAGGCTCAGCCACAATGAGCCCATAATGTAAACATGTTATGACATGTTAAAAGAAAAAAAAAGTGAAATTCATTCTGCATTTCGACTATTTTTTTGTTGTGCCCAAAACCCCCATTTTTCACGCTCACATTCTAGGAGGAGGCATTGTGCAAAAGTATTTACCAAGGGTTGTTATTTCTTTGAAAGGATGGCACCACGATGATGAGGAGGTGTGAGAGGTAAGGATTGTTTCCTTTTTATTTTGAATTTGTTAGTTTTAGGTTGAATTTTTTAGTTTTAGGTTGTATTTGATTTTTTTTTAATTTGCAGGAGATGTAAATCAACCTACAAACCCTCAAAATCCTCAACAAAAAGATCAACCAAATCCTCAAGACCAAATATTCAAGAATAAAATAAACCACAATAACAACCTCCTCCACCAATCACTCAACACCCTCTTGGCACTCAACAAAATTTGATGAGTGAAATTGAGAACAACAAAAAGAAAATTGAGGATTTAATTAGTAGGTTGAGTGATCCAAATGGTTCAACCATAGAAATAATGACCCTAGCAAGTTCATTGAAAGATATGTTAAAAAATTTAGATTCAATTAGAAAAAAAATAACTAGATGTCAAGATAGGAGGCAGGCTACTAGGGCTTATTATGCAGATAAACTATTATATAAAGATGTAAAGAATTTGAAAATTACAAAAGGTGATTTGTGCTCATTATTCACCAGTCCACGCACAAATCAAAATCTTACCATCAATGCAAAGAGGTTTCTTATTCATCGGTGCAACCACCAACAGATTAGGAACTATTTTTATGATAGGTGGTACATGGTCTTTGATTACCCACCGTGCAACAATTGTGAAGTCCCGTAGTATTTCCTTAGGAAACTTTACAGTGAGTTCATATTGAACAAAATCCCAAATTATTTTAATATGAAAGACTTCCAGGGGAGAGGTGGGGGGTCAGCTTAGGATAGACCTAGTGCACAGCTGGATCCTACGTGGTAAGGGAGATGAGCTCTCGCTAGGCTACCTCGTTAGCACACTATTATTCCTTTCATCATGAAGGAGAGTGCTGACGTAGAGACATTGCAGGTGATCAACACTTTGACCCAGAGTGTCATCCATCATACTATCCCTATTCTATAGCGTCATCCAAGGGAGTCTTTGAGTGGTGGCCTTCAAAGCCATGTGTGTCAATCTTGCAAGGTGACTTGTTCATATGACCCCACTGACACTCAAGAGGCTGCTATGCAGGATGCATCTGCAGCTATGGAGATGGAGAGGGTAGCTGACATTTTGCATGAGGCATATGGCATTGATAGTCAGGTAAAATTTAGCATGTTCATGGAATTTAATTTATTAAATTTCAATTTTGAAATGCAAGATTAACTAATTTAGTTTTATGATTTTAATAAAATTGTAGGGTCATAGTGTTGAGACTGGATACATTGGCCCTCCACCTACTTATTTCTGTAGTACACCTATCGGTGGGGTATGTAACTAGTAAAAAATTATAAATGTATTACATGTTAATAGCATTGTTTAATGAATGGTATTTTAATACATGATTTTGGATGTTGAACAAGCTAATATTGGAGGTTTCTAGGGAACACCTCCTAGTGCTAGTGGATTTACTCAAACCTACATGTAGGTAATAGAATAAAGAGTTTAACTAATGAATTGTACTTAATAGATTTGTTTAGTTTATATTCATATCGTTCTTTACGTTGCATTTCACATCATTCATAATCAAAGCATTATTTCACATTCCATAACTAATAACTAGATGTTGATTGATCACAAAATTTCAAGTACAATATAGTTGTTTAGAAATTCAACATAAGCAGTGATGCAATTACTTCACCATGAGACCACATTTTTTTGAGGCATTTCTTCAAATAGCTCACCACCTTTTCTATGATACCACATTTTCCATACATGTGTACCAAAGAATTTTATCAAACTACTCACTTCCTTGTAGCTATTGCTAAAAGCCTAAAATAGGTGATTTCCAACAAACTACGGATGCTTGGAAAATATATATCAAAGCATAATAATAAGCAATAATACCATAGAGAAGGCAATGAACTTTCTGAAAGAATTCCTAAAAGAAATGTGGTCTTATGGTGATGGAATTTCATGACGTGCATTTGTTTGTAATGGCATTCCATCACCACAAGACCCCATTTCTTTGAGGTATTTTTTCAAACAATTCACTACCTTCTCTATGCCACCACAATTATCGTACATGTCTACGAAAGCATTTGATCAAATGGTTCACTGGCTTGCTGCTATGGGTAAAATCCTAAAAACACATCCTTTCAAACAAGATATGGATAGGGAAAATAGTAAGCATGAGAATCAGAAATAAATAGTTTAATAAGTACTCCAAATTTTGTTCATTATCTCATACATTATAAGTCATGACGTGGATCGGTATTGTATTTTTTATGATTGAATAATTTGTTGTTTTATTTTCAGTTCTTGCAATCCGAAACACCTCCGAATGTGATGAGGGAAACCAAGATTGGTCTTTCATTTGCTATACAATCCTCGATGGCTTTGATAGGGGAGGTATGAGGAAAATTAGTAAATTTCAATTTACATTCGTTGTTATAGATGTTAGTGAAAAATTAAACCATTATTGATTCATAGTTTAATTTCTATTTAGATGGTTTATACAGGGCTTGAGCACGCTTGAGCATGGGCGTGCAAATATTTCCCTCATGGAGAGAGATCATGAGATGGTGGTAAGTGATTATTTTGTTAAATATATCATTTTTTATAATGTAATTTTTATATGTTAATGTCTTTACTTCTTATTGTAACAGTTAAAACTTCACCATGAACTAAACACTAGGAGGAGGAGCGGGAGCACTCCTCGATTGTAGCACAAACGAGTGACAAACCTTTCGCCATCTGATTGACAAGAAAAGGAAAATAATTTATTTCCAGAGCATGGAGAGGAATGAATTTTTATTCCAAATCCCTTTGTTGTATGCCTACATGGCAGTTTCGTACATATTTTGTATTGGATATATTTGACATTGTATGCCTATATTGCATCGTACATGGCTATTTTGTTAAAATACAAATCTTTTTTTACGTATGCCTACATTCTATTGATCAATAGATATGAGTTCCATGTATTGTGCTTCTTACATGTGTTCCAATGTTCCAATGTATACTTTGTTTTTTTCATGCATATACCTTTTATTCGTGCATATACTTTGTATTAATTTGTGTATACTATGTATTTGTGTGTATACTTCAAGGTTTACATGTTTTTGAGTACTTGTGTTTCCCTTATTCACATGTACGTGCTTGACTTATTCATGTGTATACTTATTAATTGGTTAGCTCTAGCATTGATCATTGTTTTCCTTCATGGTTTGTCTTGAATATTAATTTATTGATGCTAAAAAACTTTATCTAAAAGAAAAAAACATGTTTTCAATTGGTATTCCATGAAATGATTCATAAAAATATTCCAATATATTTAATCCTCTGATTGGAACAACTCAATTAAGCAAAGGATACATAATCTTCACAACACATGCAAAACATAATATTCAAAGTAGATGAAGTAGTTAACTTTTTGACACATTATCATACAAACATTTATCTTCAATAGTATTTAAACATGTTCACAACATAATCCTAATAGTGCAAAATGAATTGTTATGTTCTTGATGCGTCACCATATAAACACGTCGAAAGATTTATATGTCAACTTTTTGCAATATTATTTCTTGTATATGAAATGGACTCGAGAGAAAGCAAGTTATAATTTATAATACAAATAAGAAATGGACTCAACACTGTCCTAGACCCTCGAATAGGTCTATTTAACAAAGCAACATGCTCTCAATCACTCCAATTGGAAAACATCATTGGGAAACATTTACCAAATTATGTTGCCCCTTGACTTTACCCACTTTTACTCCCTCAAACCTCTATTTTTCATTCAAAACCCCTTTATTCCCAATTAGGGCATCATGCCATAACATAATTTTGACCTCCAATTTCCTTGTAGACCATTTGAACACATCAAAATCCACAACCTCACCCTATTTCCAAACCTATTCTAACTTATTCTCAAGTAATTTCTTCTTTTCACCTCATCTATCCTTACTTTTAAGGCCTAGAATCTGAATTTTGAATAGGGGCAGCATTAGTAATCTCTTCCAATTCCTTTACCAATGCTATTTCCTTATTTGTACTTATATAATTGACTCAAATGATCCCACACTAACTCAAAACTAAAAGCAAGATTACAAAATGGCCTATCATGGCCTTATTTGACATTATAATGACTAAAACCACTAAACTAGACCTTCTTCATCAAATGGAGGAATAAGGTGCTCTACACCAATGATCATATTCTTTTTGTGTGGAATACTCAGACTTCTCAACTATCATGTGTATGTTTCTCTTTTCCATTGTTTTGCATGCCATCATAAGGGATCAAGCCGGTTGAACGTAGCTTAGATCAATTTTGCGTGTTTGGGTGTGAAAGAGGACCATTTCTAGCATAAACCTACCTATTAGGATGCATTGGAGTAGTTAGTTTGGTCACACAAATTGCAAAACAAAAGTTGCACCACCTTGCAACTTTACATTGCTTCAATTTGACACTTTTTCCATCAAGTGAAAACTGGCCACCACAGGAAAACGACTCTAAGATAACAAAAACAGAGAGAGTTTGTTGTAGAGACATCCAAAGCAATCTTCTAGGCTTAGACGATGAGTTCGTAAGCATCACGATTTCTAAGTAATAGCCTGTCAAAATTTGCTTCCCTTTTGCACTTTGGACCCTTAAGGGATCGGTTTGGTTGAACATAGCTCAGAGCAATTTCGTGTGTTTGGGAGTGAAATAGGGCCATGCCTAGCATAAAAATACCTATTCAAACATATTGGAATAGTATATTTGCTCACATGAGTTGCAGAACGAAAGTTGCACCACTTTGCAACTTTGCACTGCTTGCATTTGACACTTTTTCCATCAAGTGAAAATCTGTCACCATGAAAAAACCACTCTAAGATAGCCAAAACTGAGAGAGGTTTTTGTAGAGGGGCCCAACACGATCCTATAGGATTAGACAAGAATTTTCTAAGCATCACGATATCCGAGTAACAACATGTTGAAATTTTCTTCCCTTTTGCACTTTAGACCCTTAAGGGATCACTTTGGTTGAACATAGCTTGGAGCAATTCCGCATGTTTGGGTACAAAAGAGGACCATGTCTAACATAAATATAAATATTTAGACACGTTGGAATAGTCTGTTTAGTCACACGAGTTGCAGAACAAAAGTTGTAGCACTTTGCAACTTTGCACTGCTTGCATTTGACACTTTTTCCATCAAGTGAAAATCCACCGCCGCGGAAAAACCACTCTGAGATAGTAAAAATAAAGAGAGTGTTTTGTAGAGAGGCCCAACGTGATCCTATAGGATCATACAAGAATTTTCTAAGCATCATGGTATCCGAGTAACAACATGCTGAAGTTTGCAACCATTTTGCACTTTGGACCCTCAATAGATCAATTTGGTTGAATATAGCTCGGAGCAATTCCGCGTGTTTGGGTGTGAAAGAGGACCATTTATAGCATAAACATACCTATTTAGATGCGTTGGAATAGTTTTTTTGGTCACACGAGTTGCAAAATGAGAGTTACACCACTTTGCAACTTTGTACTACTTGCATTTGACACTTTTTCCATCAAGTGAAAATCTGTTGCCATGGGAAAACCACTACGAGATAGCCAAGACTGAGAGAGATTTTTTTAGAGGGACCCAACGCAATCCTACAAGATTAGACAAGAAGTTTCGAAGCATCACAATATCCGAGTAACATGCTAAAGTTTGTAGTCATTTTGCACTTTGGACTCTTAAGGAATCAATCTAGTTGAACGTAGCTTGAAGCAATTCCGCGTGTTTGGGTGCGAAAGAGAACCATGCCTAGCATAAAAATACCTATTTGGATGCATTGGAATAGTCCATTTGGTCATATGAGTTGCAGAACGAAAGTTGCACCACTTTGCGACTTTGCACTATTTGCATTTGACATTTTTTCCATCATGTAAAAATCTGTCGCCACAGAAAAACCACTCTGAGATAGCCAAAACCGAGAGAGAATTTTGTAGAAGGGCCAACGCGATCCTGTAGGATTAGACGAGAAGTTTCTAACCATCATAGTATCCAAGTAACAACATGCTAAAGTTTGCTTCCCTTTTGCACTTTAAACTCTTAAGGGATCATCCAGTTGAGCGTAGTTCAGAGCGATTCCACATGTTGGGGTGTGAAAGAGGACCATTCCTAATGTAAAAATACCAATTCAAATATGTTGGAACAACCCTTTTGGTCACACAAGTTGCAGAAAAAAAGTTGCTCCACTTTGCAACTTTGCACTACTTACATTTGACACTTTTTTCTATCAAGTGAAAATCCACTGCAACAGGAAAACCACTTTGAGATAGCCAAAACCGAGAGAGGTTTCTGTAGAAGGGCCCAACACAATCTTGTTGGATTAGATGAGAAGTTTCTAAGCATCACAGTATCAGAGTAACAACATGTTGAATTTTGCAGCCATTTTGCACTTTGGACCCTTAAGGGACTGATCCGGTTGAATGTAGCTCAGATCAATTTCGTGTGTTAGGGTGTCAAAGAGGACAATTCCTAGCATAAACATACCTATTCAGATGTGTTAGAACAGTCTGTTTGGTCACACAAGTTGCAAAATGAAAGTTGCACCACTTTTCCACTTTGCATTGCTTAAATTTGACACTTTTTCTATGAAGTGAAAATCCGCCACAACGGGAAAACCACTCTGAAATAGCCAAAACTGAGAGAGGCTTTTGTAGAGGGGTACAACGCAATCTTGTAGGATTAGACAAGAAGTTTCTAAGTGTTACGGTATCCGAGTAACATGTTAAAGTTTGTAGTCATTTCGCACTTTGGACTTTTAAGGAATCGATCTGGTTGAACGTAGCTCAGAGTGATTCTATGTGTTTGGGTGAAAAAGAGGACCATGCCTAGTGTAAACATACCTATTTGGACATATTGGAATAGTCTGTTTGGTCACACAAGTTGCAAAACAAAAGTTGCACCACTTTGCAACTTTGCACTACTTGCATTTGACACTTTTTCCATCAAGTGAAATTTTTTCGCGACGGGAAAACCACTCTAAGATAGCCAAAACCGAGAGAGGTTTTTGTAGAGGGGCCCAATACAATCTTGTAGGATTAGATGAGAAGTTTCTAAGCATCACAGTATCCGAGTAACAACATGCTAAAGTTTGCAGTCATTTTGCACTTTGGACTCTTAAGGGATTGATCTGGTTGAACGTAGCTCAGAGTGATTCTGCGTGTTTGGGTGTGAAAGAGGACCATGCCTAGCATAAAAATACCTATTCATATGTGTTGGGATAGTCCATTTGGTCACATGAGTTGTAGAACAAAAGTTGCACCACTTTGTAACTTTGCACTACTTGCATTTGACACTTTTTTCATCAAGTGATAATCCGTCGTGATGGGAAAACCACTCTGTGATAGCCAAAACTAAGAGATTATTTTGTAGATGGGCCCAACATAATCTTTTAGGATCAGATGAGAAGTTTCTAAGCGTCACGGTATCCAAGTAACAACATGCTAAAGTTTGCAGCCATTTTGCACTTTGGACTCTTAAGGAATCGATCCGGTTGAATGTAGCTCGAAGCGATTCCGCATGTTTGGGTGTGAAAGAGGACCATGACTAGCATAAACATACCTATTCATATGTGTTGGAATAGTCTATTTAGTCACATGAGCTGTAAAACGAAAGTTGCACCACTTTGCAACTTTGCAATGCTTGCATTTGACACTTTTTCCATTAAGTGAAAATTTTCCGCCATGGTAAAACCACTTCGAGATAGCCAAAACTAAGAGAGGTTTTTGTAGAGGTGCCCAATGCAATCATATAGGATTAGACGTGAAGTTTCTAAGCATCACAGTTTCTAAGAAACAACATGCTAAAGTTTGCAGCCATTTTGCACTTTGGACTCTTAAGTGATCAAACAGTTAAAGAGTTCAAAAGGCTGGTAAAGCCATTGGGAAAGTTTAGTTTGAAGTAGACACATTATAAATATATCCTAAAGACTCAATGAGAGGGGGATCTTGAATGTTTTAAGCAATAAAAGTTGATTAGCACTACTTTTATTAGATTTTTTGTATTTTTCCATTCTTGGTAGACTTGTACGATCTTGTACAGGGGTGTTTTGACTTGCAAATTGGGTAAATCTCTTAGAGAATGTGATAACTTGAATTTGTGGAAGTTTTGAGAGTCTTATTTTAAATTTGTGGAGTTTTATCTCAGATCTTCTTAATATGCCCTATTAACCCTATTTTTTGGGTGTTCAAAGTCACATAAATGTAATTTTTTCCCATTCCACCCCCTGTAACTACTGTGATTAGTGGAATGGGATTTTTTTAGTTGGGAATAGATGGTTTCAAGATTGTTTGCAAAGGGGAGGTCTGATATTGCGTTGGGTGTGATGCCCTAATGTGAAAATATGAGTTTTCCTCATGAAAAGTGGAGGTTTTGGTGGGCCAAAGTGAGTTTTGTGAGAAGGAAGCATTATTTCATGTTTGATTAAGCTTGTGCAGACTAGTTCAAACTTGTTTGAAGAGGTTTTGTGTTTTTTGTAGATTGGGAAGTGACTTTTTCAATAAACCCCTAGGGTTTTGGCTAAAAAGTAGGGTTTTATGGATTACCCTTTGTACAGTGGTATGTGAAAGGTCTTATTGTAATTTTGGAGGTTTTGACACATTTAAATTGTTTCCCCAATGATTTTTAGGGTTTGGATAAGTTTCAAGTATAGTTTCTTTGGAAAAGGAGGCTAATTAGAAGCCTAAAATGGTGAAAAGGTGAAATTTGAGTGCTCTGGTCTGAAATGATCATAGGTGGATTTTGAGTATGTCAATTTTTTTCAAATGGGTCCCTAAAGAGGTTCATGGCACATAATAATGAGGTTTCATTGAGATAAGTTACCTGATTGAGTTGATTCCCAATGCTACAAGGGAAAAGAGTGATTTTGAAGAAATGATGAAATTGTGAGGAGTTTATGGCCTGACAGTTGTGTTTGCAGATTGGAATTATGACTTTGTGTGTTGCGGGCCTCCCCCTATTGCATCAATCCACAAACCATCATATTGACTATATCACATGACCTTTTACATACATTTTATATTTCAAAATTGAATTTTTACATTTGAAAACTAATCAACAATCAAAGTATAAGGTGCTATACAATCTGCACAAGCTTGAAACAGAAAAAGGAAAAGTGCTACAAATACATAAAACATCATCCTTTATTTACTAATTTTGCAATTGTGCAACTAATGCAAGTTTTGCATTTTTAAACCAAATGACATCTTTTGTGCAATATCACTTCTCTAATCACCTAATGACCTCTTATAGACTTTGAATACATTACATATGACCTTGACATGACCTTTTTCACACTGTTTACATTTCAAAATTAAAATTTTGCAAATTTTCCTATTGAAGGAATTTACAAAACAAGGTGCTACTGCACCAAACATGAACTCCAAAATTACAATATTTGAGTAAATATCATTACAAGTAAATCTCATTACAATACCTTAGGAACTTCATTCTCAGAGATCTTTTACAATGTCACTCATACATTTGAGATTCTCTTTAAATGTCTACATCATAGGTGCTCATTATGAGGTTAACTTCAATTGAGTAACTTGAGATTCCCTCACTAAGATTCACACGATCTTTTATAATGGATTCAAATTAGAATTGAAATTTCTCAAGATCATCAAAATAAGGATGTTGCATTGCTTTTTTGGCTAAGATTCTCTTTGATGGCTCATAAATCAACATTTTCTACAACAAGAGACCAATCAATTTTTAGTAGTTTACTTACAAATATCCAAAGTAAAAGAGAAAAAGAAAGAGCATCCAAAATGGAAATGAAATGAAAATAGATGGAAGACACTTATAGATAGGCATGTCAGTCTCTCAACTTAATCAGTCTTGGTCATACATCTTCACTACGAGTTCCAAGATACCTATTGCACACAACACCTCACATGAATAGAGTAAGTTGAAATTTGAGATTCTCTTATAATGCCTACATCATAGTTGCTCATGATAAGGTTAACTTGGAATGAATAACTTGAAATTCCCTCACCAAGCTTTGCACACACTTTTCTAATGGCTTAAAATCATGATTGAGATTTGTCAAGATCATCAAAATAAGGATGTTGCATTGCTTTTTTGGCTGACATTCTCTTGGATGGCTCATAAATCTTCAATTTCTACAAGGGGACACCAATTAATAGGCAAAGTAAAAGAAGATGATAGCATTTCCATCAAACAAATTAATGCACATAAAAGTATAAATTAATAAGAACTGATGTGCATACTTACAAATTAATCCAATGAACCATCTAGGTCTGCTCTTCTCTTTATTGTGTCCAGTATTGCTTCATGGTTAGACTCACAGACCTTCCACAAGACCTTGTTCAAAGGTCTACCCCCATATTTGGTCAAATGAACATTGGATGCCACAAAAAGGTTTGAGTAATGAATAATCTTATGATGCGTGTCAAAGTCTTGAAACAACCAATGTTTAACACTCTTATGTGGGTACCTTCTAAGCCACATTCCAGTAACAACAACTGAGCCTGTACCTATGAACTAAAGGCATGCCTTGATTACCTAGACCCATCGAAGCATTACACCACTTGACAATTGATCTTGCATTTGTCAACTTTGCACTGTCTTTATACTTTAACTCTTCTCATGCTAATTCTCTTTTCACACATGCTCTTGCACCATCATGCTCCCCCTTTCCATTCCTAGGCTCAAAAAATTCCACATTTGTTGTACACCTTTAATGGCATGCATCCTACTCAACCAGTAGAACATGCAAAAGTTCTTGAACTATGTTGCACAGTTATTCGACCATATTATATGTCGACTGTATGCTATGCCTCTCTGAGCCAAATCACTGCAGAACATCTGGAAGCAACCTTGCACCAAATCACACCTTTTTGCTTGAGACTCAATTTTTGTAGCATATGCCACCATTTTATACTTCTTGAACTCTACTAGTTTCTATCCCACCTCATCTATTCTTTCCATATGCTGACATACTAGCATACGCTGCAAGCCGCTACAACACTTGCATGAACCATCCAAGCATGTTGTCTTGTAGAATATTTTTCCATCCTCTATTTCATATATTTTTTTTGATAAGAACTCTCTTGAAGATTTTGGTTGGGCTTCTATGCCACAATCCTACAAAACATTGTTAGTATGCAAATCACAACATATAGAACGATACACATCATAATGGTTAGAGTATTCAATATGTTGTCTACAACAACAAGTAGTGCATGTGTAATTTATTTTGACATAAAAAGGTTTAATAATTTAAAAAAATATTTGAAAAATACTAATTTGAAGATAATCCATTTGAAATTTATGAAAAAATTGAGTTTGAGTCATATCCAAAAAATGCTTTGAATGTGTCTCACGGTTTTGACTACCGATTCTCCTTCTTACCACATCCCTTTGATTCAGAGATGGTCTTGTGTTATTCTTGCAATACTCTTCAATTAGTGTTCTCAATGCCTCAACAACTTTTTTATCTTTTTGTGGCAGTCTCCCCAATAATGCCCATAATTCATTTGAATTGGTGCCCTCAATTCTTTTCCACCTTTGAATGACTTTTAATAAAAAATTTCTACTAATTCTCATTTGTTCACTTGTCTTTCTAATGAGATGAGCTCTCTTTGTTTGAGTGCTTACCAAAGTCGATGTAATGACATGTCATGTGACATTACTATCCTTTGAGCATGAGGTCTTACCCACACTCTCATATACATCCATTAGATTATTCAAAATAGTATTTTCACTTGATGCATTCGATCTTCTCAACCCAAGAGTCTTCATGATGTCTCTATACTTTATACCCCACATCATTTCAACAAATATTTGGCATCTTGCGGTCTCATTTATCCTTTCAAAGTAGAATTTCCAAATCTTATCAGCATATCTTCTACAAGTGTGTACTGGAATCTTACCTTCCATGTGCTACAAAATATCCTCATCAATATTAATCAAATAGTTTGGCTTTCTACGCAAAATTCTAGGTGTTGTTCTCCTAGGTACATACATCTCAACATTTGGAATTTCATCAATATTTAATTTAGGTGGGCTAGATTGTGTACCTTCGATCATTGGTGGAGTAGAAGACATACCTTGAGGTTCTCGTGGGGATGATGGCATACCTTATTCTTCAAATCTGAGTGATGATGTACTCTCAACTTGAGAGGCATTGGATGGTATCCAACCATATTCACTTGCAATAGATGGTGTCCCTCCATATTCACTTGCAATAGCTGGTGTCCCTCCATATTCACTTGTGCTTAATGGTGTCCCTTCGTATTCACTTTCCGTAGAGGGTGTGTCTCCAACTACGGTATCTAAATCCATCTTAGCACAATGTTTTCACATTCGTTCCCTTTGTGCTACCAAATCCTATTCTCTTTTTGATGGTTGAGGTTCCTCTTCAGTTGCTGTGTTTTCATCAATAGTACTCAATTTCTTCTTTTCATGATATGATGCCACTCGTTCTCTCTCCTTTGCTTTAAAGGTTTCATACTCTTCATTTGTTAGTTTATTCCTTCTTCGTTTCTTCGGCATGGTGGATAATTTTACCTGTAGCATGGTAATGAGATGAATATTAGTTCCTAAAGTATTTGTCCATTCAAATAAATGAAATATATGTCATGCAAGGCTTCATAAAAATACTTATAATCATCTTGTACAAGATTATTTCTAGCATAGACAAAGGTGGTGCAGGGGTTGGTTTTTTGTTTTAGTATGATCATTTTCAGTTGGTTGGGGTCTTCACCACCTAAGTTTCTACCACACTGCCCCTACCTTCTCAATCCTACCCTATTGAAAATCTAGTGGAGTGTTGGTGAGTTAGCCCACTCACTAGCTTGCCAATGCAGTAGGGTTGAGAAGGTAGGGGCAGCATATTCCTCATAGAAATGGGGTTCCAACACCATTTCTATGAGGCATACGCTACCCCTACCTTCTCAACCCTACCGCATTGGCAAGCTAGTGGAGTGTTGGCAAGCTAGCTCACTCACTAGCTTGCCAATGCGGGTTGAGAAGGTGCCTCATAGAAATGGGGTGCTAACCATGGCACCCCATTTCTATGAGGCATACACTACCCCTACCTTCTCAACCCTACTACATTGGCAAGCTGTGGAGAATTAACAAGCTAGCTCACTCACTAGCTTGCCAATGCGGTATGGTTGAGAAGGTAGGGGCATCATATGCCTCATAGAAATGGGGTGTCATGGTGATGTAATCACTATGACACCCCATTTCTATGAGGTATACACTACCCCTACCATGTTAACCATTTCTGAAACTTGCCTGAACACATAGTTTTAAGGTTTGAAAGCTATTTAAAATGGTGTTTTGACCCATTACTCTCACTATTATAACTCTAACTTGAGGAATAGGTCTGCAACATCACTAAAAAGGTGTGGGAATCTTGAGTGTGTGTAGGGGAGTTCAAGAGTTGAGTTGAGCATGGAGCCCTAGAGTGAAATTTGGTGTTTTCCAGGTGAATTTGAGAGGTATTGACATGCTAAAGTGATTATTGTGTTAGGGAAGCATTTTTTCTTGTTGAATTGAGTTTGTGCAGGCCATTTTAGACCTGTTTGAGGTGATGTCATGTTTTGATAAGGTTGGGAAGTGTGTTTTCCAATAAGCCCTAGGTTGTTTGGCTTTAAAAGAGGGTTTTTGGTTTTCGCATCTTGGTGGATGAATTTATGAGAACTAATTGTGAATTCTTTGGTTTGAATACATATAAATTTCTGCCCATGTGTTTGGAGGTTTTGGTCAAGTTTCAAGATAAGTTTATTTGCTAAAGTGTCCTAATTTGAGGCCTAGTTGGCGTAGAAAGCTTGATTTGATAAAGTTGTTACAAAGTAGCTAATAGTGGTTTGTTGGCATGTGATTGTGTACTCTAAAGGGTCCTTGAATTGGTTCAATTCTTTGTTTGAAAAAAAATTATCGAGAAGAAATACCTGATTGAATGAGTTGGCAATGCTACAAGGAAGAGTGTTGATTTGGTGAAAAGTGAAGAGTTTTGAGAATTGTGACTTGTGAATTGTTTTTGTTGGTTGATTTTTTGTGTTTAGTTGTGTTGCAGGACTTCCCTTGGTTGCATCAAAATTCAAAAAAAAATTCCATGCTTCCATTTTGAGCCATGATTGCAAGATAGGTTTCACCTTTCCCCATGTTGCTAACTTAGCCTTCAATAAAGAGTCTTCTAATAGTGGAGAGAAGGGTTAAAATCCCTTGTAGGTAGACTAATCAAGGAAACATTTAAAATATATCATAAATAAAAGTGATGACGTTTAAAAATGTAATTGTCAAGTGTATAGAATTGTGCAATTTAAAATGTGCATTGACAACCTAATGTTATAATGACAAACAAACAATGATCAACATGGAATATGCAAAATAAAAAAAATGAAAGGAAGCCATAATAGAATGAAAGAAAATGTGTAAAGACTTCACATACCTAAAAGACTAGAGTTTCAAATGGAGGAGTTCAACCCAATTATGTATCCTTAGCTTCTTCTTTCTTCAAACTCCTCAACAATTTGACTTTTTCAAAAGCTTGTTCCCCTCCAAACTTCAATTGTATATCAGTTTTCATTGGAATTCAAACTTGAATTGATATTATATGTCTTTCAACATGAAAACTCTGCTATTTCATGCAAAGGTGGTAGAAATATCATGAAAAATGTGGTTGAATGTGAAAAACATGCATGCACACTTCACAACATCATCAAAAAGCTACTTTTTGTTGAAGCATGCACAAAACCAGAAGAATATGCAGAATGTGGACCTTGAGATCACGGGTATATTGATTTTTTTTACCATTTTTAGTGCAAAAAAATATGCACTCGCATAAAAACATGCATGCACACTTCACAACATCATCAAATAGTTCCTTTTTGTTGGAGCATGCACAAAACTAGAAGAATATGCAAAATGTGGGCCTTGAGATCATGGGTATATTGAGTTTTTTTTCAATTTTTAGTCCAACAAAAAACATGCCTGCGTTATAATGTGCTTTCTTTATAATGTTCCCACGTTATAATGTGAGAGCATTATTTCTTCCTAAAATGGCCATATCTCTACTTCTTCAAAACACGCTTGCGTTATGAGAAAGTTGGTTTTTTAATAGATTTATTTTCTCTTTGTCTATACCCTATATACCCTCATTCTATCTCTCTTCCCTCTACCCTTATACCCTAATTCTATCTCTCTCCCCTCTACCCTCTACCCTTAACCCTTATACCCTCTATCTCTCTCCCACTCCCTCCCTCTCTCTCTGTCGAGCCTCACACTCATATCTCAACCCCTACCCCCTCTCCTTCTCTCAAATCCCTCTCTCACTCACTCACTCCTCTCTCACTCACTCACTCTCTCACACTCCCTCCCTTGTCTCTCAACCCCTATACCCTCTCCCTCTCTCAACTCCCTCTCTCTCTCACTCACTCCTTTGATCTCTCTACCCTCTACCCTAAACCCTTAACCCCTATACCCTCAACCCTTAAAACCTAATTCTATATCTCTCCACACCTACCCTCTACCCTTAACCCTTATACCCTCTATCCTCTACCCTCTATATCTCTCCCACTCCCTCCATCTCTCTCTCTAGTCTCTCCCTCATCTCTCAAAACCTATACCCTCTTCCTCTCTCAACTCCCTATCACTCACTCACTCATTCAATATCTCTCCCCTCTACACTCTACTCTTAACCCTCTACCCTTTATCTCTCTCAATTATCTTCCTCCTACCCCCTCTCCCTCACTCACTCACTCCCTCTCTCTCCCTCTCTCTCACTCACTCACTCTCTCCCACTCCCTCCCTCTCTCTATCTCTCTCTCTCACTCACTCACTCTCTCCCACCCTCTCCCTCTCTCAACTCCCTATCTTTCACTCACTCACTTTTTCGATCTCTCTCCCCTCTACTCTCTACCCTTAACCATAAACCCTTAAACCTGAAACACTCTACTCTTAACCCTCTACCCTCTATCTCTCTCAATTCTCTCCCTCCTACCCACTCTCCCTCTCTCAAGTATCTCTCTCACTCACTCCTATATCTCTCCCCTCTACCCTTAATCATAAATTATAAACCATTAACCCTAAACCATTAACCCTTAAACCCTAATCTCTTAAACCTTAAACCCTTAAACACAAAACATTCTACTCTTAACCCTCTACCCTCTATCTCTATCAATTCTCTCCCTCCTACCCCCTCTCCCTCACTGAAGTCTCTCTCTCTCTCTCTCTCTCTCTCTCTCTCTCTCACTCACTCCTATCTCTCTCCTCTACCCTTAACCCTCTACCCTTAACCCTTAACCCTAACTCTCTACCCTTAACCCTTAACCCTAAAACCCTCTACCCACTACCATCTACCCTATAAACCCTTAAACACTCAACCCTAAACCCTCAAACCTCAATCCTTAAACCCTAAACCCTTAAACCATCTACCCTCTACCCTCAACCATAATCCCTCAACCCTTAAACCAACTTAGTAAACTCTCTACCCTGATCTCTCAATCCTCTTGACCCTTAATCCCTCAAACCTCTACCCTCAACCCTGATCCCTAAACCCTTAAATCCTTAAACCCACTTAGTAAACTCTCTACCCTAATCCCCCAACCCTCTTGACCCTTAATTCCTCAACCCTTCAACCCTAATCCATTAACCCCTATACCCTCTACCCTATACATTGGACCCTCAACCCTAATCCCCCAACCCTATACACTCAATCCTCACCCTCAACCTTAAACCCTCTACCCTATAAACCCTTAAACACTCAATCCTCAACCCTAAACCCTCAACCCTTAAACCCTAAACCCTTAAACCCTCTACCCTCTAACCTCAATCCTCTACCCTCTACCCCCAACCCTAATCCCTCAATCCTTAAACCCTCTACCAACTACCATCTACCATATAAACCCTTAAACACTCAACCCTAAATCCTAAACCCTCAACCCTTAAACCCTAAACCCTTAAACCCTCTACCCTCTACCCTCAATCCTCTACCCTCTACCCTCCTTCTCTACCCTAATCCCTTAACCCTAAAACCTAAACCCTTAAACCCTTAAACACTCAACCCTAACCCTTAACCATCAACCCTTAAACCCTAAACCCTTAAACCCTCTACCCTCTACCCTCTACCCTCAATCCAATACACTCTACCCTAAACCCTAATTCCTAAAAACTAATACCTCAACCCTTACACCATTAAATCTAAGAAAAATCTCTACCCTAATCCCTAAACTATCAACCCTTAAACTCTCAACCCTCTACACCAAACCCTAAACCTTTAAACCCTCAACTCTAATCCCTCAACCCTTAAACCCACTTAGTAAAATCTCTACCCTAATACCTCAAGCCTCTTGACCCTTAATCCCTCAACCCCTATACCCTCTATCTTATACATTGGATCCTTGACCCTAAAACCCCAACCCTATACACTCAATCCTCTACCCTCAACCTTAAACCCTCAACCCTTAAACCCTCTACCCACTACCCTCTACCCTATAAACACTTAAACACTCAAACCTAAACCCTAAACCTCAAACCCTTAAACCCTAAACCTTTAAGCCCTCTACCCTTTTCCCTCAATCCTCTACCCTCTACCCTCTACCCTAATCCCTCAACCTTTAAACCCTTAAACCCACTTAGTAAACTCTCTACCCTAATCCCTCAACCCTCTTGACCCTTAATCCCTTAACTCTTAAACCCTCTACAAACTACCCTCTACCCTATAAACCCTTAAACACTCAACCCTAAACCCTAAACCCTCAACTTTTAAACCCTAAACCCTTAAACCTATTGGTTTTCTCTTTATGGTATATTGTCCTTGTTGACAAAACATATTGGTGATTGGTCTAATGACTAATGATACTTGGTGTTCTTTGTGTTCAGTTTGGCATATTTAGTATTTTGGTGATCATGCTTTGGGTTGATGCATTTGGGTACATTTTTTCAGTATTTTGGTGATCATGCTTTGGGTTGATGTATTTGGGTGCATTTGTTCATCACATATTGTGGTACTGATCATGTTGAGATTTATGTGCAGATAAAAGTTATTTAGGTGGTATTAGTTTTTAAGTGATATCATGGAACAATTGAATTCATTTTGAAATATTGGAACTTATTTATTGTACAATAGGTATATCATTTTAGTTGTTCATTATCAGATTGATCATGGCATCATTGACAAGATTCATTATTTCTTCACGGCAATTCTATTGGCAATATTCATGGTTGTCTCACAATTCTTTGATTAGTTTGGTGCATATGTTAACATGCTATACATATAGCTTCACAAGGGTTATTGCATTATACATGAGCTGGAGATGTTTGTATTGATACACAGTCAGTCTTGTATCCTTGAGTTGGCTATTATAGCTTCATAAGCAATGGTATTGCTTAGACTTTTCATATCATTTATTTCAAAAAGTATTTTGACATTCTTGGGCCTTCACATGTTATATGGATTCACATTTCATATTCATTTTTATCTTGGCATATAGTTTACTTGTGATATAAGTTGGTTGGCATTAAGACATTTCTATTTGTTTTTAAAGTGCTTTAGCACTTAAAGGCCAACAATGTACACTATGGTTATCACTTATAAAGTGATTGGAAATGTGGCATGTCTTTGAAGGTCAATCATGTTTCAGGCTTATACATTGCACAACAATTAATACATATTTTTTATAGACTTGGGTTGTTAGCATATGCATTATACTTGGTTTGCTTACTTGGCAGTGATAGTATTGTTGTTTAATGAGTATGTTGGTTGTGTTGACTTAGACAACATCTATGGTTTATGATTTGGAACTCATTTAATGTTTCATTGTGTTGGTGACATGGATTTCAAAATGATTGTAATATGATTTTTGGATTTCAAGTTTCATTCATTTTCTTTTGGAGTTTCGATGAAGAGAGAAATAGGTTAAACAAAAATACTAAACCCTAGCACCGCAATGCTGGAATTACAGTTGCATATTGAGAAAGGTTGTTATGGTATTTTGACTTGGTTTTTAGTTATGTTGGTCTTTGATGGATGGAAAGATAGTTGGTGGTCTTTGCTTGAGCTGGAAGCAGTAGTTTGGGTAGTTTTTCATGAAGAACTTCAAGGATTTTGTTTGCAGGTTAAATCCACCATGACAGAGGTAATATCTATGCATTATTTTGATCTTTCAAAGGTAAATATGGTAAATGAGAAGTAAAAGAGGAAAAGAAAACTTTGTTTTAGCTTCGAATAAAGTTCTTAACTAATTTGAAACTACCTTGAACTCAAGTGTAAACTCAAGGGTTTCATCTCATAGTGGAATTTCATCTTCATATCATTGATTTATTCTTAAAAATCCTTGATTGGAATCATGATCAAATATTATGTTTCTTACCAGTTTATAAACTCTGGTTATTGAATACAGGTTTTCTTGACAAAAATGAATAACTATTTTACAAACATTGTATATATGTATCTCTACAAAAAAACATAAATATGTGTGATGTGAAGAGATGAAATATTTTGGAAAGAGTAATGCTTATTGTGAAATCATTTTGTAAAAAGAGAAAAGTGGGCTCATATTGTTTTCATCTATGATTGTATTACAGAGATTATTTTTGAATTGGGGATTATTGCAAAATCATTTTGTATCCTATTGTAATTTTACAACTGCAAAGAATGATTGCAGTTATAAGGTTTTGATGGGTTGCAATATCTTGAATGTTTGATGAACTTGGTGCTTCAGAAAGATTATGGGAGTTGGTGCTCTTTGATTAATAAAAGGGAAATTTTAGCGAGTGGCTTTTTATAACACAAGAGGGTTTTTCCACTCAGGAAATCTTTGTGTTATGTGATGTTATTTGTCTCTCATTTTGCTTCATGTTAATGTGCTCATTCATTCAATGCTCTAATACTTTTAGTGTGCTCAAAAGGTTCTTATTTCAAAAAAAATTCATGCAAAGTTAAAAATCCTTCTATTAAGTAAATTAAAAGTGCATTGGGAAAAGTTGTAGTTCTGTTTCAAAAGCACATACAAGATTGTTCACACTAATTGAACAATATCATTTGATGCTTTTAACATGAGTTGTAAATGTTAATCAAGTTTCATGTCAATTTGATTTTAAGTGTTAATGTACACTTGCATAAATAATTCTTCCACATTGAGTTTAAATTAGGAAAAAGTTTTGTTGTGCTTTCAGAGTCAAAAATTAAAAACTATATCACTCTAATTCACGCCCCCTCTCAGAGTGAGTCCACTTCCAACAAAACCCTCTACCCTCTACCCTCAATCCTCTACCCTCTACCCTACTTCTCTACCCTAATCCCTCAACCCTAAACCCTAAACCCTAAACCATTAAGCCCTTAAACCCTTAAACACTTAACCCTAACCCTTGACCCTCAACCCTTAAACCCTAAACCCTTAAACCCTCTACCCTCTACTCTCTACCCTCTACCCTCTACCCAATACCCTCCACCCTAAACCATAATCCCCCAACACTAATCCCTCAACCCTTACACCCTTAAATCAAAGAAAACTCCCTACCCCAATCCGTAAACCCTCAACCCTCTATACTCAACCCTAAACCCTAAAACCTCAACCCTTAAACCCTAAACCCTTAAACCCTCTACCCTCTACCCTCAATCCTCTACCCTCTACCCTCAACCCTAATACATAAACCCTTAAACCCACTTAGTAAAATCTCTACCCTAATCCCTCAACCCTCTTGACCCTTAATCCATCAACCCTTCAACCCTAATCTGTCAACCCCTATACCCTCTACCCTATACATTGGACCATCAACCCTAATCCCCCAACCCTATACACTCAATCCTCTAACCTCAACATTAAACTCTCAACCCTTAAACTGTCTACCCACTACCTTCTACCCTATAAACCCTTAAAAACTCAACCCTAAATCCTAAACCCCAACCCTTAAGCCCTCTACCCTCTAGCCTCAATCCTCTACCCTCTACCCTCAACCCTAATCCCTCAACCATTAAACCCCTAAACCCACTTAGTAAACTCTCTACCCTAATCCCTTAACCCTCTTTACCCTTAATCCCTCAACCCTTAAACCCTAATCCCTCAGCCATTATACTCTCTACCCTATACATTGGACCCTCAATCCTAATTCCCCCAATCCTATACCCTCAATCCTCTACCCTCAACCTTAAACCCTCAACCCTCAAACCTTAAACCCTCTACCCTCTACCCTCTACCCTATACATTAAACACCCAACCCTCAATTCTCAACCCTCAACCCTTAATCCCTTAATCCTCAACCCTCAAACCCTAAACCCTCAACCCTGATACCCTCTACCTTATACATTGGACTCTTAACCCTGATCCTTCAACCATATGTACCCTCAACCCTAATCCCTCAACCTTATACCATCAACCCAATACCCTAATCCCTCAACCCTATAGGTCCTCAACCCTATACCCTCTATTCTCAAGCCTCTACCCTATACATTGGATCCTCAACCCTCATATATCTATGTCCCTCCATCCTCTTCTCTCCTTCTCTCTATCCATCCATCCCTCCTTCTCTACCCTAATCCCCCAACCCTAAACCCTAAAACATTAAACCCTTAAACAATCGACCCTAATCCCTCAACCCTCAACAATTAAACCCTAATACCCTAGAAACCACCAACCCTATAGGTTCTCCACACTAATCCCTCAACCCTCAACCCTTAACCCCTATCACTTTCTCTCTATCTATACATCTCACCTCTCCCTCCCTCCCTCTCTCCTACCCTCTCTAATTGTCTCTATCTACCATCTCCATCTTTCTATGTACCTCTTATTCAATCAATCCCTACCACCCTCTATCTCTCCCTCTATCTATCTCTCTCTATCTCCCCCCCACTCTCTCCCACTCCCTCTCTCTCCCTCTCTCTCATGTCTCTCCCTCTCACCCCCTCTCTCTCTCTTATGTCTCTCCCTTTGGAAACCTACCTAGGTAACT
>VDFB02000008.1:40153405-40240537 GCA_007258455.2 Sequoia sempervirens
AGAGAGTTACCTAGGTAGGTTTCCAAAGGGAGAGACATAAGAGAGAGAGAGGGGGTGAGAGGGAGAGACATGAGAGAGAGGGAGAGAGAGGGAGTGGGAGAGAGTGGGGGGGAGATAGAGAGAGATAGATAGAGGGAGAGATAGAGGGTGGTAGGGATTGATTGAATAAGAGGTACATAGAAAGATGGAGATGGTAGATAGAGACAATTAGAGAGGGTAGGAGAGAGGGAGGGAGGGAGAGGTGAGATGTATAGATAGAGAGAAAGTGATAGGGGTTAAGGGTTGAGGGTTGAGGGTTGAGGGATTAGTGTGGAGAACCTATAGGGTTGGTGGTTTCTAGGGTATTAGGGTTTAATTGTTGAGGGTTGAGGGATTAGGGTCGATTGTTTAAGGGTTTAATGTTTTAGGGTTTAGGGTTGGGGGATTAGGGTAGAGAAGGAGGGATGGATGGATATATAGCTATGGAGAAGAGAATATACAGATATATGAGGCTTGAGGATCCAATGTATAGGTAGAGGGTTGAGAATAGAGGGTATAGGGCTGAGGACCCATAGGTTGAGGGACAGGTAATCAAGGATGGTATAGGGTTGAGGATTAGGCTGAGGGTACATATACAGCATTTAGGGCAGAGTCAAATGCAGTAGGAGGCATCATGGTTGAGGGTTTAGGGTTTGAGGGCTGAGGATTACAAGGATTAAGGGTTTAGGGTTGAGAATTTAGGTTGGGTGTTTAATGTATAGGGGTAGAGGGTAGAGGGTAGAGGGCTTAAGGCCTAGATTAGTGGAGGGTTTGGAGGGTGAGCACTGAGGGTATAGGATTGGGGGAATTAGGATTGAGGGTCCAATGTATAGGGTAGAGAGTATAATGGCTGAGGGATTAGGGTTTAAGGGTTGAGGGATTAAGGGTAAAGAGGGTTAAGGGATTAGGGTAGAGAGTTTACTAAGTGGGTTTAGGGGTTTAATGGTTGAGGGATTAGGGTTGAGGGTAGAGGGTAGAGGATTGAGGCTAGAGGGTAGAGGGCTTAAGGGTTGGGGTTTAGGATTTAGGGTTGAGTTTTTAAGGGTTTATAGGGTAGAAGGTAGTGGGTAGACAGTTTAAGGGTTGAGAGTTTAATGTTGAGGTTAGAGGATTGAGTGTATAGGGTTGGGGGATTAGGGTTGATGGTCCAATGTATAGGGTAGAGGGTATAGGGGTTGACAGATTAGGGTTGAAGGGTTGATGGATTAAGGGTCAAGAGGGTTGAGGGATTAGGGTAGAGATTTTACTAAGTGGGTTTAAGGGTTTATGTATTAGGGTTGAGGGTAGAGGGTAGAGGATTGAGGGTAGAGGGTAGAGGGTTTAAGGGTTTAGGGTTTAAGGGTTGAGGTTTTAGGGTTTAGGGTTGAGTATAGAGGGTTGAGGGTTTACGGATTGGGGTAGGGAGTTTTCTTTGATTTAAGGGTGTAAGGGTTGAGGGATTAGTGTTGGGGGATTATGGTTTAGGGTGGAGGGTATTGGGTAGAGGGTAGAGGGTAGAGAGTAGAGGGTAGAGGGTTTAAGGGTTTAGGGTTTAAGGGTTGAGGGTCAAGGGTTAGGGTTAAGTGTTTAAGGGTTTAAGGGCTTAAGGGTTTAGGGTTTAGGGTTTAGGGTTGAGGGATTAGGGTAGAGAAGTAGGGTAGAGGGTAGAGGATTGAGGGTAGAGGGTAGAGGGTTTTGTTGGAAGTGGACTCACTCTGAGAGGGGGCGTGAATTAGAGTGATATAGTTTTTAATTTTTGACTCTGAAAGCACAACAAAACTTTTTCCTAATTTAAACTCAATGTGGAAGAATTATTTATGCAAGTGTACATTAACACTTAAAATCAAATTGACATGAAACTTGATTAACATTTACAACTCATGTTAAAAGCATCAAATGATATTGTTCAATTAGTGTGAACAATCTTGTATGTGCTTTTGAAACAGAACTACAACTTTTCCCAATGCACTTTTAATTTACTTAATAGAAGGATTTTTAACTTTGCATGAATTTTTTTTGAAATAAGAACCTTTTGAGCACACTAAAAGTATTAGAGCATTGAATGAATGAGCACATTAACATGAAGCAAAATGAGAGACAAATAACATCACATAACACAAAGATTTCCTGAGTGGAAAAACCCTCTTGTGTTATAAAAAGCCACTCGCTAAAATTTCCCTTTTATTAATCAAAGAGCACCAACTCCCATAATCTTTCTGAAGCACCAAGTTCATCAAACATTCAAGATATTGCAACCCATCAAAACCTTATAACTGCAATCATTCTTTGCAGTCGTAAAATTACAATAGGATACAAAATGATTTTGCAATAATCCCCAATTCAAAAATAATCTCTGTAATACAATCATAGATGAAAACAATATGAGCCCACTTTTCTCTTTTTACAAAATGATTTCACAATAAGCATTACTCTTTCCAAAATATTTCATCTCTTCACATCACACATATTTATGTTTTTTTGTAGAGATACATATATACAATGTTTGTAAAATAGTTATTCATTTTTGTCAAGAAAACCTGTATTCAATAACCAGAGTTTATAAACTGGTAAGAAACATAATATTTGATCATGATTCCAATCAAGGATTTTTAAGAATAAATCAATGATATGAAGATGAAATTCCACTATGAGATGAAACCCTTGAGTTTACACTTGAGTTCAAGGTAGTTTCAAATTAGTTAAGAACTTTATTCGAAGCTAAAACAAAGTTTTCTTTTCCTCTTTTACTTCTCATTTACCATATTTACCTTTGAAAGATCAAAATAATGCATAGATATTACCTCTGTCATGGTGGATTTAACCTGCAAACAAAATCCTTGAAGTTCTTCATGAAAAACTACCCAAACTACTGCTTCCAGCTCAAGCAAAGACCACCAACTATCTTTCCATCCATCAAAGACCAACATAACTAAAAACCAAGTCAAAATACCATAACAACCTTTCTCAATATGCAACTGTAATTCCAGCATTGCGGTGCTAGGGTTTAGTATTTTTGTTTAACCTATTTCTCTCTTCATCGAAACTCCAAAAGAAAATGAATGAAACTTGAAATCCAAAAATCATATTACAATCATTTTGAAATCCATGTCACCAACACAATGAAACATTAAATGAGTTCCAAATCATAAACCATAGATGTTGTCTAAGTCAACACAACCAACATACTCATTAAACAACAATACTATCACTGCCAAGTAAGCAAACCAAGTATAATGCATATGCTAACAACCCAAGTCTATAAAAAATATGTATTAATTGTTGTGCAATGTATAAGCCTGAAACATGATTGACCTTCAAAGACATGCCACATTTCCAATCACTTTATAAGTGATAACCATAGTGTACATTGTTGGCCTTTAAGTGCTAAAGCACTTTAAAAACAAATAGAAATGTCTTAATGCCAACCAACTTATATCACAAGTAAACTATATGCCAAGATAAAAATGAATATGAAATGTGAATCCATATAACATGTGAAGGCCCAAGAATGTCAAAATACTTTTTGAAATAAATGATATGAAAAGTCTAAGCAATACCATTGCTTATGAAGCTATAATAGCCAACTCAAGGATACAAGACTGACTGTGTATCAATACAAACATCTCCAGCTCATGTATAATGCAATAACCCTTGTGAAGCTATATGTATAGCATGTTAACATATGCACCAAACTAATCAAAGAATTGTGAGACAACCATGAATATTGCCAATAGAATTGCCGTGAAGAAATAATGAATCTTGTCAATGATGCCATGATCAATCTGATAATGAACAACTAAAATGATATACCTATTGTACAATAAATAAGTTCCAATATTTCAAAATGAATTCAATTGTTCCATGATATCACTTAAAAACTAATACCACCTAAATAACTTTTATCTGCACATAAATCTCAACATGATCAGTACCACAATATGTGATGAACAAATGCACCCAAATACATCAACCCAAAGCATGATCACCAAAATACTGAAAAAATGTACCCAAATGCATCAACCCAAAGCATGATCACCAAAATACTAAATATGCCAAACTGAACACAAAGAACACCAAGTATCATTAGTCATTAGACCAATCACCAATATGTTTTGTCAACAAGGACAATATACCATAAAGAGAAAACCAATAGGTTTAAGGGTTTAGGGTTTAAAAGTTGAGGGTTTAGGGTTTAGGGTTGAGTGTTTAAGGGTTTATAGGGTAGAGGGTAGTTTGTAGAGGGTTTAAGAGTTAAGGGATTAAGGGTCAAGAGGGTTGAGGGATTAGGGTAGAGAGTTTACTAAGTGGGTTTAAGGGTTTAAAGGTTGAGGGATTAGGGTTTAGGTTTGAGTGTTTAAGTGTTTATAGGAGTAGAGGTAGTGGGTAGAGGGTTTAAGGGTTGAGGGTTTAGGTTGAGGGTAGAGGATTGAGTGCCTGGGTTGGGGTTTAGGGTCAAGGGTCCAATGTATAGGATAGAGGTAGGGGTTGATGGATTAAGGGTCAAGAGGTTTGAGGTATTGGGTAGAGATTTTTACTATGTGAGTTTGAGGGTTGAGGATTAGGGTTGAGGTTTTAAAGGTTTGGGGTTCGGTGTAGATGGTTGAGATTTTAAGGGTTGATGGTTGGGATTAGGGTAGAGATTTTTAATGGATTTAAGGGTGTAAGGGTTGAGGATTAGTTTTGAGGAATTAGGGTTTAGGGTAGAGTGTATTGGATTGAGGGTAGAGGTAGAGGTTTAAGGTTTAGGGTTTTAAGGGTTGTGGTTAAGGGTTAGGGTTGAGTGTTTGGGGTTTAAGGTTGGTTTTAGGGTTAAAGGATTAGGGTAGAAGGAGGGTGAGGTGAAAGTTGAGGGTAGAGGTAGAGGTTTAAGGGTTTAGGGTTTAAGGTTAAGGGTTTTAGGATTTAGGGTTGGTGTTTAAGTTTATATGGTAGATGGTAGTTGGTAGAGGGTTTAAGGATTGAGGGATTAGGGTTGGGGGTAGAGGGTAGAGGATTGAGGTTAGAGGGTAGAGGGTTTAAGGGTTTAGGGTTTAAGGGTTGAGGGTTTAGGGTTGAGGATTGAGTGTTTAAGGGTTTATAGGGTAGAGGGTTTAAGGTTGAGGGTGAGGATTGAGTGTATAGGGTTGGGAGATTAGGGTTGAGGAATTAAGGGTCAAGAGGGTTGGGGGATTAGAGTAGAGAGTTTACTAAGTGGGTTTAAGGATTTAAGGGTTTAGGGATTAGGGTTGAGGGTAGAGGTTTGAGGGATTAAGGGTCAAGAGGATTGAGAGATCAGGGTAGAGAGTTTACTAAGTGGGTTTTAAGGGTTGAGGATTATGGTTGAGGTAGAGGGTAGATGGTTTAAGGTTTGAGGTTTAAGGATTGATTTTGGGTTTAGGGTTGGTGTTTGGGGTTTATAGGGTAGATGGTAGTGGGTAGAGGGTTAAGGGTAGAGGGAGAGATAGGGTGGGTAGGTGAAGTGTGAGAGAGAGAGAGAGAGAGAGAGAGAGAGAGTTCGGTGAGGGAGAGGGGTAGGAGGGAGACAATTGATAGAGATAGAGGGTAGAGGGTTAAGAGTAGAATGTTTTGTGTTTAAGGGTTTAAGGTTTAAGAGATTAGGGTTTAAGGGTTAATGGTTTAGGGTTAATGGTTTATAATTTATGATTAAGGGTAGAGGGGAGAGATATAGGAGTGAGTGAGAGAGATACTTGAGAGAGGGAGAGTGGGTAGGAGGGAGAGAATTGAGAGAGATAGAGGGTAGAGGGTTAAGAGTAGAGTGTTTCAGGTTTAAGGGTTTATGGTTAAGGGTAGAGAGTAGAGGGGAGAGAGATCGAAAAAGTGAGTGAGTGAAAGATAGGGAGTTGAGAGAGGGAGAGGGTGGGAGAGAGTGAGTGAGTGAGAGAGAGAGATAGAGAGAGGGAGGGAGTGGGAGAGAGTGAGTGAGTGAGAGAGAGGGAGAGAGAGGGAGTGAGTGAGTGAGGGAGAGGGGGTAGGAGGAAGATAATTGAGAGAGATAAAGGGTAGAGGGTTAAGAGTAGAGTGTAGAGGGGAGAGATATTGAATGAGTGAGTGAGTGATAGGGAGTTGAGAGAGGAAGAGGGTATAGGTTTTGAGAGATGAGGGAGAGACTAGAGAGAGAGATGGAGGGAGTGGGAGAGATATAGAGGGTAGAGGATAGAGGGTATAAGGGTTAAGGGTAGAGGGTAGGTGTGGAGAGATATAGAATTAGGTTTTAAGGGTTGAGGGTATAGGGGTTAAGGGTTTAGGGTAGAGGGTAGAGAGATCAAAGGAGTGAGTGAGAGAGAGAGGGAGTTGAGAGAGGGAGAGGGTATAGGGGTTGAGAGACAAGGGAGGGAGTGTGAGAGAGTGAGTGAGTGAGAGAGGAGTGAGTGAGTGAGAGAGGGATTTGAGAGAAGGAGAGGGGGTAGGGGTTGAGATATGAGTGTGAGGCTCGACAGAGAGAGAGGGAGGGAGTGGGAGAGAGATAAGAGAATTATGGGGTTAAGGGTAGAGGTGGGGAGAGATGAATTAGGGTATAAGGGTAGAGGGAAGAGATAGAATTAGGTATATAGGGTATAGACAAAGAGAAAATAAATCTATTAAAAAACCAACTTTCTCATAACGCAAGCGTGTTTTGAAGAAGTAGAGATATGGCCATTTTAGGAAGAAATAATGCTCTCACATTATAACGTGGGAAAATTATAAAGCAAGCACATTATAACGCAGGCATGTTTTTTGTTGGACTAAAAATTGAAAAAAAACTCAATATACCCATGATCTCAAGGCCCACATTTTGCATATTCTTCTAGTTTTGTGCATGCTCCAACAAAAAGGAACTATTTGATGATGTTGTGAAGTGTGCATGCATGTTTTTATGCGAGTGCATATTTTTTTGCACTAAAAATGGTAAAAAAAATCAATATACCCGTGATCTCAAGGTCCACATTCTGCATATTCTTCTGGTTTTGTGCATGCTTCAACAAAAAATAGCTTTTTGATGATGTTGTGAAGTGTGCATGCATGTTTTTCACATTCAACCACATTTTTCATGATATTTCTACCACCTTTGCATGAAATAGCAGAGTTTTCATGTTGAAAGACATATAATATCAATTCAAGTTTGAATTCCAATGAAAACTGATATACAATTGAAGTTTGGAGGGGAACAAGCTTTTGAAAAAGTCAAATTGTTGAGGAGTTTGAAGAAAGAAGAAGCTAAGGATACATAATTGGGTTGAACTCCTCCATTTGAAACTCTAGTCTTTTAGGTATGTGAAGTCTTTACACATTTTCTTTCATTCTATTATGGCTTCCTTTCATTTTTTTTATTTTGCATATTCCATGTTGATCATTGTTTGTTTGTCATTATAACATTAGGTTGTCAATGCACATTTTAAATTGCACAATTCTATACACTTGACAATTACATTTTTAAACGTCATCACTTTTATTTATGATATATTTTAAATTTTTCCTTGATTAGTCTACCTACAAGGGATTTTAACCCTTCTCTCCACTATTAGAAGACTCTTTATTGAAGGCTAAGTTAGCAACATGGGGAAAGGTGAAACCTATCTTGCAATCATGGCTCAAAATGGAAGCATGGAATTTTTTTTTGAATTTTGATGCAACCAAGGGAAGTCCTGCAACACAACTAAACACAAAAAATCAACCAACAAAAACAATTCACAAGTCACAATTCTCAAAACTCTTCACTTTTCACCAAATCAACACTCTTCCTTGTAGCATTGCCAACTCATTCAATCAGGTATTTCTTCTCGATAATTTTTTTTCAAACAAAGAATTGAACCAATTCAAGGACCCTTTAGAGTACACAATCACATGCCAACAAACCACTATTAGCTACTTTGTAACAACTTTATCAAATCAAGCTTTCTACGCCAACTAGGCCTCAAATTAGGACACTTTAGCAAATAAACTTATCTTGAAACTTGACCAAAACCTCCAAACACATGGGCAGAAATTTATATGTATTCAAACCAAAGAATTCACAATTAGTTCTCATAAATTCATCCACCAAGATGCGAAAACCAAAAACCCTCTTTTAAAGCCAAACAACCTAGGGCTTATTGGAAAACACACTTCCCAACCTTATCAAAACATGACATCACCTCAAACAGGTCTAAAATGGCCTGCACAAACTCAATTCAACAAGAAAAAATGCTTCCCTAACACAATAATCACTTTAGCATGTCAATACCTCTCAAATTCACCTGGAAAACACCAAATTTCACTCTAGGGCTCCATGCTCAACTCAACTCTTGAACTCCCCTACACACACTCAAGATTCCCACACCTTTTTAGTGATGTTGCAGACCTATTCCTCAAGTTAGAGTTATAATAGTGAGAGTAATGGGTCAAAACACCATTTTAAATAGCTTTCAAACCTTAAAACTATGTGTTCAGGCAAGTTTCAGAAATGGTTAACATGGTAGGGGTAGTGTATGCCTCATAGAAATGGGGTGTCATGTGATTACATCACCATGACACCCCATTTCTATGAGGCATCTGATGCCCTACCTTCTCAACCATACCGCATTGGCAAGCTAGTGAGTGAGCTAGCTTGATTCTCAACAAGCTTGCCAATGCGGTAGGGTTGAGAAGGTAGGGGTAGTGATGCCTCATAGAAATGGGGTGCCATGGTTGGCACCCCATTTCTATGAACATCTCTACCTTCTCAACCTACGATAACGCAGTAATGAGCTTGCCAACACTCACTAGCTTGCCAATGTAGGGTTGAGAAGGTAGGGGTAGGTACCTCATAGAAATGGGTTGCCCATTTCTATGAGGAATATGCTGCCCCTACCTTCTCAACCCTACTGCATTGGCAAGCTAGTGAGTGGGCTAACTCACCAACACTCCACTAGATTTTCAATAGGGTAGGATTGAGAAGGTAGGGGCAGTGTGGTAGAAACTTAGGTGGTGAAGACCCCAACCAACTGAAAATGATCATACTAAAACAAAAAACCAACCCCTGCACCACCTTTGTCTATGCTAGAAATAATCTTGTACAAGATGATTATAAGTATTTTTATGAAGCCTTGCATGACATATATTTCATTTATTTGAATGGACAAATACTTTAGGAACTAATATTCATCTCATTACCATGCTACAGGTAAAATTATCCACCATGCCGAAGAAACGAAGAAGGAATAAACTAACAAATGAAGAGTATGAAACCTTTAAAGCAAAGGAGAGAGAACGAGTGGCATCATATCATGAAAAGAAGAAATTGAGTACTATTGATGAAAACACAGCAACTGAAGAGGAACCTCAACCATCAAAAAGAGAATAGGATTTGGTAGCACAAAGGGAACGAATGTGAAAACATTGTGCTAAGATGGATTTAGATACCGTAGTTGGAGACACACCCTCTACGGAAAGTGAATACGAAGGGACACCATTAAGCACAAGTGAATATGGAGGGACACCAGCTATTGCAAGTGAATATGGAGGGACACCATCTATTGCAAGTGAATATGGTTGGATACCATCCAATGCCTCTCAAGTTGAGAGTACATCATCACTCAGATTTGAAGAATAAGGTATGCCATCATCCCCACGAGAACCTCAAGGTATGTCTTCTACTCCACCAATGATCGAAGGTACACAATCTAGCCCACCTAAATTAAATATTGATGAAATTCCAAATGTTGAGATGTATGTACCTAGGAGAACAACACCTAGAATTTTGCGTAGAAAGCCAAACTATTTGATTAATATTGATGAGGATATTTTGTAGCACATGGAAGGTAAGATTCCAGTACACACTTGTAGAAGATATGCTGATAAGATTTGGAAATTCTACTTTGAAAGGATAAATGAGACCGCAAGATGCCAAATATTTGTTGAAATGATGTGGGGTATAAAGTATAGAGACATCATGAAGACTCTTGGGTTGAGAAGATCGAATGCATCAAGTGAAAATACTATTTTGAATAATCTAATGGATGTATATGAGAGTGTGGGTAAGACCTCATGCTCAAAGGATAGTAATGTCACATGACATGTCATTACATCGACTTTGGTAAGCACTCAAACAAAGAGAGCTCATCTCATTAGAAAGACAAGTGAACAAATGAGAATTAGTAGAAATTTTTTATTAAAAGTCATTCAAAGGTGGAAAAGAATTGAGGGCACCAATTCAAATGAATTATGGGCATTATTGGGGAGACTGCCACAAAAAGATAAAAAAGTTGTTGAGGCATTGAGAACACTAATTGAAGAGTATTGCAAGAATAACACAAGACCATCTCTGAATCAAAGGGATGTGGTAAGAAGGAGAATCGGTAGTCAAAACCGTGAGACACATTCAAAGCATTTTTTGGATATGACTCAAACTCAATTTTTTCATAAATTTCAAATGGATTATCTTCAAATTAGTATTTTTCAAATATTTTTTTAAATTATTAAACCTTTTTATGTCAAAATAAATTACACATGCACTACTTGTTGTTGTAGACAACATATTGAATACTCTAACCATTATGATGTGTATCGTTCTATATGTTGTGATTTGCATACTAACAATGTTTTGTAGGATTGTGGCATAGAAGCCCAACCAAAATCTTCAAGAGAGTTCTTATCAAAAAAAATATATGAAATAGAGGATGGAAAAATATTCTACAAGACAACATGCTTGGATGGTTCATGCAAGTGTTGTAGCGGCTTGCAGCGTATGCTAGTATGTCAGCATATGGAAAGAATAGATGAGGTGGGATAGAAACTAGTAGAGTTCAAGAAGTATAAAATGGTGGCATATGCTACAAAAATTGAGTCTCAAGCAAAAAGGTGTGATTTGGTGCAAGGTTGCTTCCAGATGTTCTGCAGTGATTTGGCTCAGAGAGGCATAGCATACAGTCGACATATAATATGGTCGAATAACTGTGCAACATAGTTCAAGAACTTTTGCATGTTCTACTGGTTGAGTAGGATGCATGCCATTAAAGGTGTACAACATATGTGGAATTTTGTGAGCCTAGGAATGGAAAGGGGGAGCATGATGGTGCAAGAGCATGTGTGAAAAGAGAATTAGCATGAGAAGAGTTAAAGTATAAAGACAGTGCAAAGTTGACAAATGCAAGATCAATTGTCAAGTGGTGTAATGCTTCGATGGGTCTAGGTAATCAAGGCATGCCTTTAGTTCATAGGTACAGGCTCAGTTGTTGTTACTGGAATGTGGCTTAGAAGGTACCCACATAAGAGTGTTAAACATTGGTTGTTTCAAGACTTTGACACGCATCATAAGATTATTCATTACTCAAACCTTTTTGTGGCATCCAATGTTCATTTGACCAAATATGGGGGTAGACCTTTGAACAAGGTCTTGTGGAAGGTCTGTGAGTCTAACCATGAAGCAATACTGGACACAATAAAGAGAAGAGCAGACCTAGATGGTTCATTGGATTAATTTGTAAGTATGCACATCAGTTCTTATTAATTTATACTTTTATGTGCATTAATTTGTTTGATGGAAATGCTATCATCTTCTTTTACTTTGCCTATTAATTGGTGTCCCCTTGTAGAAATTGAAGATTTATGAGCCATCCAAGAGAATGTCAGCCAAAAAAGCAATGCAACATCCTTATTTTGATGATCTTGACAAATCTCAATCATGATTTTAAGCCATTAGAAAAGTGTGTGCAAAGCTTGGTGAGGGAATTTCAAGTTATTCATTCCAAGTTAACCTTATCATGAGCAACTATGATGTAGGCATTATAAGAGAATCTCAAATTTCAACTTACTCTATTCATGTGAGGTGTTGTGTGCAATAGGTATCTTGGAACTCGTAGTGAAGATGTATGACCAAGACTGATTAAGTTGAGAGACTGACATGCCTATCTATAAGTGTCTTCCATCTATTTTCATTTCATTTCCATTTTGGATGCTCTTTCTTTTTCTCTTTTACTTTGGATATTTGTAAGTAAACTACTAAAAATTGATTGGTCTCTTGTTGTAGAAAATGTTGATTTATGAGCCATCAAAGAGAATCTTAGCCAAAAAAGCAATGCAACATCCTTATTTTGATGATCTTGAGAAATTTCAATTCTAATTTGAATCCATTATAAAAGATCGTGTGAATCTTAGTGAGGGAATCTCAAGTTACTCAATTGAAGTTAACCTCATAATGAGCACCTATGATGTAGACATTTAAAGAGAATCTCAAATGTATGAGTGACATTGTAAAAGATCTCTGAGAATGAAGTTCCTAAGGTATTGTAATGAGATTTACTTGTAATGATATTTACTCAAATATTGTAATTTTGGAGTTCATGTTTGGTGCAGTAGCACCTTGTTTTGTAAATTCCTTCAATAGGAAAATTTGCAAAATTTTAATTTTGAAATGTAAACAGTGTGAAAAAGGTCATGTCAAGGTCATATGTAATGTATTCAAAGTCTATAAGAGGTCATTAGGTGATTAGAGAAGTGATATTGCACAAAAGATGTCATTTGGTTTAAAAATGCAAAACTTGCATTAGTTGCACAATTGCAAAATTAGTAAATAAAGGATGATGTTTTATGTATTTGTAGCACTTTTCCTTTTTCTGTTTCAAGCTTGTGCAGATTGTATAGCACCTTATACTTTGATTGTTGATTAGTTTTCAAATGTAAAAATTGAATTTTGAAATATAAAATGTATGTAAAAGGTCATGTGATATAGTCAATATGATGGTTTGTGGATTGATGCAATAGGGGGAGGCCCGCAACACACAAAGTCATAATTCCAATCTGCAAACACAACTGTCAGGCCATAAACTCCTCACAATTTCATCATTTCTTCAAAATCACTCTTTTCCCTTGTAGCATTGGGAATCAACTCAATCAGGTAACTTATCTCAATGAAACCTCATTATTATGTGCCATGAACCTCTTTAGGGACCCATTTGAAAAAAATTGACATACTCAAAATCCACCTATGATCATTTCAGACCAGAGCACTCAAATTTCACCTTTTCACCATTTTAGGCTTCTAATTAGCCTCCTTTTCCAAAGAAACTATACTTGAAACTTATCCAAACCCTAAAAATCATTGGGGAAACAATTTAAATGTGTCAAAACCTCCAAAATTACAATAAGACCTTTCACATACCACTGTACAAAGGGTAATCCATAAAACCCTACTTTTTAGCCAAAACCCTAGGGGTTTATTGAAAAAGTCACTTCCCAATCTACAAAAAACACAAAACCTCTTCAAACAAGTTTGAACTAGTCTGCACAAGCTTAATCAAACATGAAATAATGCTTCCTTCTCACAAAACTCACTTTGGCCCACCAAAACCTCCACTTTTCATGAGGAAAACTCATATTTTCACATTAGGGCATCACACCCAACGCAATATCAGACCTCCCCTTTGCAAACAATCTTGAAACCATCTATTCCCAACTAAAAAAATCCCATTCCACTAATCACAGTAGTTACAGGGGGTGGAATGGGAAAAAATTACATTTATGTGACTTTGAACACCCAAAAAATAGGGTTAATAGGGCATATTAAGAAGATCTGAGATAAAACTCCACAAATTTAAAATAAGACTCTCAAAACTTCCACAAATTCAAGTTATCACATTCTCTAAGAGATTTACCCAATTTGCAAGTCAAAACACCCCTGTACAAGATCGTACAAGTCTACCAAGAATGGAAAAATACAAAAAATCTAATAAAAGTAGTGCTAATCAACTTTTATTGCTTAAAACATTCAAGATCCCCCTCTCATTGAGTCTTTAGGATATATTTATAATGTGTCTACTTCAAACTAAACTTTCCCAATGGCTTTACCAGCCTTTTGAACTCTTTAACTGTTTGATCACTTAAGAGTCCAAAGTGCAAAATGGCTGCAAACTTTAGCATGTTGTTTCTTAGAAACTGTGATGCTTAGAAACTTCACGTCTAATCCTATATGATTGCATTGGGCACCTCTACAAAAACCTCTCTTAGTTTTGGCTATCTCGAAGTGGTTTTAC
Source organism: Sequoia sempervirens (assembly GCA_007258455.2). Lineage (NCBI taxonomy): Eukaryota > Viridiplantae > Streptophyta > Pinopsida > Cupressales > Cupressaceae > Sequoia > Sequoia sempervirens. The sequence goes on from VDFB02000008.1 coordinate 40,167,367, forward strand.
CATGGCGGAAAATTTTCACTTAATGGAAAAAGTGTCAAATGCAAGCATTGCAAAGTTGCAAAGTGGTGCAACTTTCGTTTTACAGCTCATGTGACTAAATAGACTATTCCAACACATATGAATAGGTATGTTTATGCTAGTCATGGTCCTCTTTCACACCCAAACATGCGGAATCGCTTCGAGCTACATTCAACCGGATCGATTCCTTAAGAGTCCAAAGTGCAAAATGGCTGCAAACTTTAGCATGTTGTTACTTGGATACCGTGACGCTTAGAAACTTCTCATCTGATCCTAAAAGATTATGTTGGGCCCATCTACAAAATAATCTCTTAGTTTTGGCTATCACAGAGTGGTTTTCCCATCACGACGGATTATCACTTGATGAAAAAAGTGTCAAATGCAAGTAGTGCAAAGTTACAAAGTGGTGCAACTTTTGTTCTACAACTCATGTGACCAAATGGACTATCCCAACACATAGAATAGGTATTTTTATGCTAGGCATGGTCCTCTTTCACACCCAAACACAGAATCACTCTGAGCTACGTTCAACCAGATCAATCCCTTAAGAGTCCAAAGTGCAAAATGACTGCAAACTTTAGCATGTTGTTACTCGGATACTGTGATGCTTAGAAACTTCTCATCTAATCCTACAAGATTGTATTGGGCCCCTCTACAAAAACCTCTCTCGGTTTTGGCTATCTTAGAGTGGTTTTCCCGTCGCGAAAAAATTTCACTTGATGGAAAAAGTGTCAAATGCAAGTAGTGCAAAGTTGCAAAGTGGTGCAACTTTTGTTTTGCAACTTGTGTGACCAAACAGACTATTCCAATATGTCCAAATAGGTATGTTTACACTAGGCATGGTCCTCTTTTTCACCCAAACACATAGAATCACTCTGAGCTACGTTCAACCAGATCGATTCCTTAAAAGTCCAAAGTGCGAAATGACTACAAACTTTAACATGTTACTCGGATACCGTAACACTTAGAAACTTCTTGTCTAATCCTACAAGATTGCATTGTACCCCTCTACAAAAGCCTCTCTCAGTTTTGGCTATTTCAGAGTGGTTTTCCCGTTGTGGCGGATTTTCACTTCATAGAAAAAGTGTCAAATTTAAGCAATGCAAAGTGGAAAAGTGGTGCAACTTTCATTTTGCAACTTGTGTGACCAAACAGACTGTTCTAACACATCTGAATAGGTATGTTTATGCTAGGAATTGTCCTCTTTGACACCCTAACACACGAAATTGATCTAAGCTACATTCAACCGGATCAGTCCCTTAAGGGTCCAAAGTGCAAAATGGCTGCAAAATTCAGCATGTTGTTACTCTGATACTGTGATGCTTAGAAACTTCTCATCTAATCCAACAAGATTGTGTTGGGACCTTCTACAGAAACCTCTCTCGGTTTTGGCTATCTCAAAGTGGTTTTCCTGTTGCAGTGGATTTTCACTTGATAGAAAAAAGTGTCAAATGTAAGTAGTGCAAAGTTGCAAAGTGGAGCAACTTTTTTTCTGCAACTTGTGTGACCAAAAGGGTTGTTCCAACATATTTGAATTGGTATTTTTACATTAGGAATGGTCCTCTTTCACACCCCAACATGTGGAATCGCTCTGAACTACGCTCAACTGGATGATCCCTTAAGAGTTTAAAGTGCAAAAGGGAAGCAAACTTTAGCATGTTGTTACTTGGATACTATGATGGTTAGAAACTTCTCGTCTAATCCTACAGGATCGCGTTGGCCCTTCTACAAAATTCTCTCTCGGTTTTGGCTATCTCAGAGTGGTTTTTCTGTGGCGACAGATTTTTACATGATGGAAAAAATGTCAAATGCAAATAGTGCAAAGTCGCAAAGTGGTGCAACTTTCGTTCTGCAACTCATATGACCAAATGGACTATTCCAATGCATCCAAATAGGTATTTTTATGCTAGGCATGGTTCTCTTTCGCACCCAAACACGCGGAATTGCTTCAAGCTACGTTCAACTAGATTGATTCCTTAAGAGTCCAAAGTGCAAAATGACTACAAACTTTAGCATGTTACTCGGATATTGTGATGCTTCGAAACTTCTTGTCTAATCTTGTAGGATTGCGTTGGGTCCCTCTAAAAAAATCTCTCTCAGTCTTGGCTATCTCGTAGTGGTTTTCCCATGGCAACAGATTTTCACTTGATGGAAAAAGTGTCAAATGCAAGTAGTACAAAGTTGCAAAGTGGTGTAACTTTCATTTTGCAACTCGTGTGACCAAAAAAACTATTCCAACGCATCTAGATAGGTATGTTTATGCTATAAATGGTCCTCTTTCACACTCAAACACGCGGAATTGCTCCGAGCTATATTCAACCAAATTGATCTATTGAGGGTCCAAAGTGCAAAATGGTTGCAAACTTCAGCATGTTGTTACTCGGATACCATGATGCTTAGAAAATTCTTGTATGATCCTATAGGATCACGTTGGGCCTCTCTACAAAACACTCTCTTTATTTTTACTATCTCAGAGTGGTTTTTCCGCGGCGGTGGATTTTCACTTGATGGAAAAAGTGTCAAATGCAAGCAGTGCAAAGTTGCAAAGTGCTACAACTTTTGTTCTGCAACTCGTGTGACTAAACAGACTATTCCAACGTGTCTAAATATTTATATTTATGTTAGACATGGTCCTCTTTTGTACCCAAACATGCGGAATTGCTCCAAGCTATGTTCAACCAAAGTGATCCCTTAAGGGTCTAAAGTGCAAAAGGGAAGAAAATTTCAACATGTTGTTACTCGGATATCGTGATGCTTAGAAAATTCTTGTCTAATCCTATAGGATCGTGTTGGGCCCCTCTACAAAAACCTCTCTCAGTTTTGGCTATCTTAGAGTGGTTTTTTCATGGTGACAGATTTTCACTTGATGGAAAAAGTGTCAAATGCAAGCAGTGCAAAGTTGCAAAGTGGTGCAACTTTCGTTCTGCAACTCATGTGAGCAAATATACTATTCCAATATGTTTGAATAGGTATTTTTATGCTAGGCATGGCCCTATTTCACTCCCAAACACACGAAATTGCTCTGAGCTATGTTCAACCAAACCGATCCCTTAAGGGTCCAAAGTGCAAAAGGGAAGCAAATTTTGACAGGCTATTACTTAGAAATCGTGATGCTTACGAACTCATCGTCTAAGCCTAGAAGATTGCTTTGGATGTCTCTACAACAAACTCTCTCTGTTTTTGTTATCTTAGAGTCGTTTTCCTGTGGTGGCCAGTTTTCACTTGATGGAAAAAGTGTCAAATTGAAGCAATGTAAAGTTGCAAGGTGGTGCAACTTTTGTTTTGCAATTTGTGTGACCAAACTAACTACTCCAATGCATCCTAATAGGTAGGTTTATGCTAGAAATGGTCCTCTTTCACACCCAAACACGCAAAATTGATCTAAGCTACGTTCAACCGGCTTGATCCCTTATGATGGCATGCAAAACAATGGAAAAGAGAAACATACACATGATAGTTGAGAAGTCTGAGTATTCCACACAAAAAGAATATGATCATTGGTGTAGAGCACCTTATTCCTCCATTTGATGAAGAAGGTCTAGTTTAGTGGTTTTAGTCATTATAATGTCAAATAAGGCCATGATAGGCCATTTTGTAATCTTGCTTTTAGTTTTGAGTTAGTGTGGGATCATTTGAGTCAATTATATAAGTACAAATAAGGAAATAGCATTGGTAAAGGAATTGGAAGAGATTACTAATGCTGCCCCTATTCAAAATTCAGATTCTAGGCCTTAAAAGTAAGGATAGATGAGGTGAAAAGAAGAAATTACTTGAGAATAAGTTAGAATAGGTTTGGAAATAGGGTGAGGTTGTGGATTTTGATGTGTTCAAATGGTCTACAAGGAAATTGGAGGTCAAAATTATGTTATGGCATGATGCCCTAATTGGGAATAAAGGGGTTTTGAATGAAAAATAGAGGTTTGAGGGAGTAAAAGTGGGTAAAGTCAAGGGGCAACATAATTTGGTAAATGTTTCCCAATGATGTTTTCCAATTGGAGTGATTGAGAGCATGTTGCTTTGTTAAATAGACCTATTCGAGGGTCTAGGACAGTGTTGAGTCCATTTCTTATTTGTATTATAAATTATAACTTGCTTTCTCTCGAGTCCATTTCATATACAAGAAATAATATTGCAAAAAGTTGACATATAAATCTTTCGACGTGTTTATATGGTGACGCATCAAGAACATAACAATTCATTTTGCACTATTAGGATTATGTTGTGAACATGTTTAAATACTATTGAAGATAAATGTTTGTATGATAATGTGTCAAAAAGTTAACTACTTCATCTACTTTGAATATTATGTTTTGCATGTGTTGTGAAGATTATGTATCCTTTGCTTAATTGAGTTGTTCCAATCAGAGGATTAAATATATTGGAATATTTTTATGAATCATTTCATGGAATACCAATTGAAAACATGTTTTTTTCTTTTAGATAAAGTTTTTTAGCATCAATAAATTAATATTCAAGACAAACCATGAAGGAAAACAATGATCAATGCTAGAGCTAACCAATTAATAAGTATACACATGAATAAGTCAAGCACGTACATGTGAATAAGGGAAACACAAGTACTCAAAAACATGTAAACCTTGAAGTATACACACAAATACATAGTATACACAAATTAATACAAAGTATATGCACGAATAAAAGGTATATGCATGAAAAAAATGTAAGTTGCAAAGTATACATTGGAACACATGTAAGTTGTAAAGTATACACTTGAATACATGTAACTCATATCTATTGAAGCATCAATTTAGAATGCAAATATGGACACCATCAATAAAAAAAGATTTGTATTTTAACCAAATAGCCATGTAGGCATACGTCAATATATGTTGATATAAGTAAGAAATATAGATACAAAATAGCCATATAGGCTTACGAGAATGCAATATAGGCATACAATGTCAAATATATCCAATACAAAATATGTACGAAACTGCCATGTAGGCATACAACAAAGGGATTTGGAATAAAAATTCATTCCTCTCCATGCTCTGGAAATAAATTATTTTCCTTTTCTTGTCAATCAGATGGCGAAAGGTTTGTCACTCGTTTGTGCTACAATCGAGGAGTGCTCCCGCTCCTCCTCCTAGTGTTTAGTTCATGGTGAAGTTTTAACTGTTACAATAAGAAGTAAAGACATTAACATATAAAAATTACATTATAAAAAATGATATATTTAACAAAATAATCACTTACCACCATCTCATGATCTCTCTCCATGAGGGAAATATTTGCATGCCCATGCTCAAGCGTGCTCAAGCCCTGTATAAACCATCTAAATAGAAATTAAACTATGAATCAATAATGGTTTAATTTTTCACTAACATCTATAACAACGAATGTAAATTGAAATTTACTAATTTTCCTCATACCTCCCCTATCAAAGCCATCGAGGATTGTATAGCAATGAAACACCAATCTTGGTTTCCCTCATCACATTCGGAGGTGTTTCGGATTGCAAGAACTGAAAATAAAACAACAAATTATTCAATCATAAAAAATACAATACCGATCCACGTCATGACTTATAATGTATGAGATAATGAACAAAATTTGGAGTACTTATTAAACTATTTATTTCTGATTCTCATGCTTACTATTTTCCCTATCCATATCTTGTTTGAAAGGATGTGTTTTTAGGATTTTACCCATAGCAGCAAGCCAGTGAACCATTTGATCAAATGCTTTCGTAGACATGTACGATAATTGTGGTGGCATAGAGAAGGTAGTGAATTGTTTGAAAAAATACCTCAAAGAAATGGGGTCTTGTGGTGATGGAATGCCATTACAAACAAATGCACGTCATGAAATTCCATCACCATAAGACCACATTTCTTTTAGGAATTCTTTCAGAAAGTTCATTGCCTTCTCTATGGTATTATTGCTTATTATTATGCTTTGATATATATTTTCCAAGCATCCGTAGTTTGTTGGAAATCACCTATTTTAGGCTTTTAGCAATAGCTACAAGGAAGTGAGTAGTTTGATAAAATTCTTTGGTACACATGTATGGAAAATGTGGTATCATAGAAAAGGTGGTGAGCTATTTGAAGAAATGCCTCAAAAAAATGTGGTCTCATGGTGAAGTAATTGCATCACTGCTTATGTTGAATTTCTAAACAACTATATTGTACTTGAAATTTTGTGATCAATCAACATCTAGTTATTAGTTATGGAATGTGAAATAATGCTTTGATTATGAATGATGTGAAATGCAACGTAAAGAACGATATGAATATAAACTAAACAAATCTATTAAGTACAATTCATTAGTTAAACTCTTTATTCTATTACCTACATGTAGGTTTGAGTAAATCCACTAGCACTAGGAGGTGTTCCCTAGAAACCTCCAATATTAGCTTGTTCAACATCCAAAATCATGTATTAAAATACCATTCATTAAACAATGCTATTAACATGTAATACATTTATAATTTTTTACTAGTTACATACCCCACCGATAGGTGTACTACAGAAATAAGTAGGTGGAGGGCCAATGTATCCAGTCTCAACACTATGACCCTACAATTTTATTAAAATCATAAAACTAAATTAGTTAATCTTGCATTTCAAAATTGAAATTTAATAAATTAAATTCCATGAACATGCTAAATTTTACCTGACTATCAATGCCATATGCCTCATGCAAAATGTCAGCTACCCTCTCCATCTCCATAGCTGCAGATGCATCCTGCATAGCAGCCTCTTGAGTGTCAGTGGGGTCATATGAACAAGTCACCTTGCAAGATTGACACACATGGCTTTGAAGGCCACCACTCAAAGACTCCCTTGGATGACGCTATAGAATAGGGATAGTATGATGGATGACACTCTGGGTCAAAGTGTTGATCACCTGCAATGTCTCTACGTCAGCACTCTCCTTCATGATGAAAGGAATAATAGTGTGCTAACGAGGTAGCCTAGCGAGAGCTCATCTCCCTTACCACGTAGGATCCAGCTGTGCACTAGGTCTATCCTAAGCTGACCCCCCACCTCTCCCCTGGAAGTCTTTCATATTAAAATAATTTGGGATTTTGTTCAATATGAACTCACTGTAAAGTTTCCTAAGGAAATACTACGGGACTTCACAATTGTTGCACGGTGGGTAATCAAAGACCATGTACCACCTATCATAAAAATAGTTCCTAATCTGTTGGTGGTTGCACCGATGAATAAGAAACCTCTTTGCATTGATGGTAAGATTTTGATTTGTGCGTGGACTGGTGAATAATGAGCACAAATCACCTTTTGTAATTTTCAAATTCTTTACATCTTTATATAATAGTTTATCTGCATAATAAGCCCTAGTAGCCTGCCTCCTATCTTGACATCTAGTTATTTTTTTTCTAATTGAATCTAAATTTTTTAACATATCTTTCAATGAACTTGCTAGGGTCATTATTTCTATGGTTGAACCATTTGGATCACTCAACCTACTAATTAAATCCTCAATTTTCTTTTTGTTGTTCTCAATTTCACTCATCAAATTTTGTTGAGTGCCAAGAGGGTGTTGAGTGATTGGTGGAGGAGGTTGTTATTGTGGTTTATTTTATTCTTGAATATTTGGTCTTGAGGATTTGGTTGATCTTTTTGTTGAGGATTTTGAGGGTTTGTAGGTTGATTTACATCTCCTGCAAATTAAAAAAAAATCAAATACAACCTAAAACTAAAAAATTCAACCTAAAACTAACAAATTCAAAATAAAAAGGAAACAATCCTTACCTCTCACACCTCCTCATCATCGTGGTGCCATCCTTTCAAAGAAATAACAACCCTTGGTAAATACTTTTGCACAATGCCTCCTCCTAGAATGTGAGCGTGAAAAATGGGGGTTTTGGGCACAACAAAAAAATAGTCGAAATGCAGAATGAATTTCACTTTTTTTTTCTTTTAACATGTCATAACATGTTTACATTATGGGCTCATTGTGGCTGAGCCTCAAGCTTGGCAAACCTAGCCATAACATGAGCACATTATAATGCACTCACGTTATGACTTTTCAAAACTTTTTTTTGAAAGTGTCCACAAATTGGCTAGCCATCTCCATGCACCTGCCCCATTAAGTGAGTCCCCCTGCAACCATAGTTTAGAAACCCCTTGATTCTTAGCCAAAACGAGGGCATGCTAGGCTGCAGCTGCCCCCGCAAAGTGGTTAGTTTGGATTCCCAAAGGGAGCACCACCGCAAAGACAAACCTACCATACTCATCACGTAACACTCCCCCACAACTAGTAGGCCCCAAATTTCCCTTAGAAGCTCCATGAAAATTAAATTTAAACCAACCAACAGTTGGAGCCTTTCACCGAGCCCCCTCCCTGGGTTCTTTCAACTTTTTCACCAGATTAGAAAGGTAACAAGAAAGATTCCATCTTTTACCCATAATTAGATCATAAGGGGAGACCAACACTTTCAAATTAAAGGAAGGAATCAACAAGAATTTAGATAGGAAATTTTCCTTGATAGCATCACAAATTTTAAAGGTCAGCCTAGAAGATGACAACTCTTGCTGGCAGAAAACCCTGTTGTTACACTCCTTCTGAACACCCCAAGTAATATGCGGTAAAATAAGAGAACACAACATAGAGAGGGTCAGGTTAAGAGAAGGAGACACCCATTGGGAACATAATTCATCAAAGGAAGTGAGAAACACCCACACTATCTCCCACAGATGAAAAATATGAGTCCAAACTTCCCAAGTAAAACTACAACTAGTCAGCAAATGAAGACAGTCCTCTACATTTTCTTTACATAAGAAACATCCATTCAGAAAACTCATACCTCTCTTCAAAAGATTATTCAGAGTAAGAATCTTGTCTTGACATAGAAGCCAAAAGAAAATATCAATTTTACGCAGCAACTTCCCATTCCACACACAACCCCAGAAAGGAAGAGGACCAACCATCTAAGTCTAAAAAGAAAAGGATAAAGACACAGAGAACTTCCCATTGGAAGTAAACTTCCAAATAACAAAATCCTCATGAGCTTCCATAGGGATATGAATCAAAGACAAAAAATCAGCAAGAGCCTTCAAATCCCTATTAACCACATCAAGTCTAATCTAGATACCATGCCAAATATAATCAGCAACAAAAACACCCCATTCCCTGACACATAAATCCTTAAAAGGACCTACCCAAAGTTCATCATTCAAAGGCCCATGCCCAATCCACCAGTCATCGCAAAAGAGGATCCTTCTAACATTTCCAAAAATCCACCTCAGACTAGCAACCATAGTCGATCGAACCTGAAACATAAAGTTCCTCAAGACCGACCCCTACGAAGGAAGAAAGCTCTCCTTAAACAAGTCTCTAAACTTATCCACACCCCTCAAATACTTAGAAGAAAAAATGGCTGCCCATTTTTTTCACTCACAAGAAGGTTCCATAATTGTTTAGCCATCAAAGCAGAATTGAAATCTTTTAGTTTACATAGCCCTAAACCACCTTGATATTTTGATCTACACGTGCCTCCTCCCAAGACAAAAAATGTAACCTTTTCTTCTCCTCCACACTAGACCATAAGAAACTTCTCTAAATTCCCTCCTCCCAAAATCTTCTAGGGATTTGGAACAAACTTAAGGCATAAACCAGAAGATTCTGGAGAGTGGACTTAATTAGCTGAATTTTACCAGCTTGACTTAGCAAGGTACCCTTCCAACTAGCAAGTTTTGAGTTAAACTTATCAATGATAATTTTCCAAAAGGAGTTAGGAACACCATTAGAGCATAAAGGAAGCCCCAAATAAGTAGGAGGGAGCTCCCCAATAGCACACTCAAGAATACCAACAATCATCAATTGACGAAGCTCCAGAGTATTAAGAAAAAAAGAAGTGCTTTTAGGAAAACTAACCTTCTAACCCGATGCAGCCTCATAATTTTGAAGAATAAGGTGGATAAACTTAGCCACAACCACAAAAGTCTCCACAAAAATAATGTTGTCATCAACAAACTATTGATGAGAGTAGAAAAGCTGGCATGAGGAGGGGTAAAGGATTTTGAAGGCCCCATTAGACACCGACTGGAGAAGATACCAACCCAAAGATTCCACCATTATGATAAAAAAAGGGGGGAGATAGGATCCCTTTGACACAGGTCATGAGAGCTTTTTAAAAAGGCCAATGGAGAACCATTAATGACCACCACAAAAGAAGGAGAAGAGATTAACTTCCACGCTAGTTGCAACACCCTGTCCAAGAATCCAAATGCCTTGAGGATACTACAAAGGAACCTCCAGTTCACCCAATCGTAGGCTTTGACCAAATCCAACCTCAAAATAAACTAGGCTTCTTGTTAACTTTTAGAGAGTGAATGTTCTCATGCACTGTGATAAGGGTGATCCCACAATAGTGCTTTATAATTTTTGGCCAAACTGGACACTAAAATAATTTTTTTAAACTAAATCTTCACTTTCAGGAACCTATAGTGGCTAAACCATGAGGAATTTGAAGATGATGCAAACTAGAGTTTCATGAAATTTTTTATGTAGATTCTAAATATATTTTTTTCAAAATTTTTGGAATCAATTTGCACTTTTTCTTCCATCTCCCTCGAAAACTAGTTTTTTTTAGAAAACAACATTTTTAAAAAATGACACTCACTGTATAATGCATAACTTTTTTTTCATGAAGGATAAAATTCTAATTCTTTAGAATTTAGATTCATAACTTTGATATCCAGTGCTTCCACTTGGTTAGATAGATTTTTATTGAATATTTTTTCTTTAATCAAGTTTCAAAGTCAAACCAATCACAATTTAGACATAGTGCGACCGTATAATGCGTAACTTTTTTTGTATGTATCAAAATTCAATTTTCTTTTTTGTTGGATCAAGGACTTCAATATTTGGTGCACTCATATTTTTCAATTTTTTCTTTTTGATAATCTGCTATTTTTCCACATGTGTAGAACAAAGAGCTTGATTTTTGGTGAAAAACCTATGTTTAATAAAACTAAAAAAACAAATACATAATAAAACCAAAAAATATTAAAATTATATTTGTTGGATGGCTCGTTCTGAGGACTACCTAATTCTAGTTGGTTTGTGAAGTCTCCACCATTTTCGTCTTCAACCCGAGCTCCGAAGTGCAAAAAAATAGATTTTTTTTGTCTCAAGGGGGATGAGGGATAAGGGGGGTTTGAACGAACCCACAGGGGTTCGCTCGAACCAAGGTTTGAGTGAACCACCTTTTAAATGAAATTTACCTTTGTTTTTTGAGTAGAAAATGGGGCCAACCATTTAAGTGGGTTCACTCGAGCCCTGGTTTGAGTGAACCCCTTATGGGTTTTCTCAAACTTGTAGGTTCGTTCGAACCCCTAAAACCAATTTTTTTTCCATGGGCTCATTCCTTTTGAGTTTTCCTTCCTCCATTAAATTGTAAACCACTATTGTGGCTTCACCCATAATGGAGTCCAGAATTTGCTGACTTGGCACAAAACCATTCTGTTGAGGAGAGATAATCTTGGATAACACCTTTTGCAACCTTGAGGTAAGCACCTTAGAGAAAATATTATAAATAGAATTATAAAGAATAATAGGCCTAAAATCACCAAACCTCTTAGCCCCAAGCTTCTTAGGAATTAACAATATAAAAGTGGAATTCAACTCCTTAAGAAGCTATCTACTACCAAAAAATTCCTTAGTGGAATTGATAACATCCTTGGAGATAATCTACCAATAACAGTGAAAAAATAAGAAAGGGAACCATTCGGCCCCGAGGATTTATTTCCCTCAAAAGAGAACAATACCTTTTTGATTTCTTCATTTGAGGGAATAACAATCAAGAAACCATTCTCCTCCTCTGACACCAAACTAGGAATAACATTAAGAAAACCTTACTGGCAGACAAGATCCAACAGTCCTTCCTCAAACAAAAGGTTCTCAAAGAAAGACCGAGCTACAGATCTAATATCATCATCTTCCTCAAAAGAGGAATTATCCACCACCACCTTAGAGATTCTATTTGAAGAACTATGTTTAAGGGTCATGAGATGGAAGAACAGACTATCTTTATCTCCACTTCAAAGCCAAATAGCTCTCGATCTCTACTTCCAAAACTCCTCTTCTATAGCCACAATTTTATGCAGAATGGACAAGAGCACACTCTCCTCCTGAAGCAATGTAACATCAGACCTTGAAACCTACATTTTTTGTTGCAAAAAATCCAACTTATACTTCACAACTGACTTTTCCTCAAAGATGTTTCCAAAAGAGTCCTTATTCCATTGAATCAAATTATGCTTAATTGAAGTCAATTTCTTAGCAACTTTATACATGGCTGATCCATCAACATTACTATTCCACCACTGAGCAATCTTAAGACCTAAATTGGGATGATCAACCCACATCTTCTCAAATCTGAAAGAGAAATCCTTTTTACATCCAAAAGGTTCAACATTCAAGGAAATAGGGAAGTGATCTAAACCCACCCTAGTAAGAGCAGACAAGGAACAAGAATGAAAGTGCAACCAATCTGGATAGATGAGCACCTGATCCAATTTAACCTGTATCAGAGCATCCTTGGTATGCCTATTAGACTAAGTATAGGAAGCACCCCCCAAATCTAGGTCCAGCAGAAGATTATCATTAGTAAAATTCATTAAGTTGATCCGACCATCATCAACAATCTGAGATCCCCACTTTTATTAGCATCATTCAACGGGGTATTAAAATCCCCCATCACTTGCTAGTTATGAAAAGAAAACTGAGCCTTAAAAGTGTTCAACCTATCCCAAAAGCACTTACAAGATCTTTTCACATTAGGAGCATAGATATTTGAAAAAACCAAGGAGAACTTTTCCTTGAAACACAAAAACAAAGTAGCAACATGATTTTCAAACCCAAACAACTCGGTCCCAACAACTACCCTAGGATTCCAAAATGTTGCCACCCCACCAGAAGCACCATCAAAGTCAACAACTTGACAACCAAAATCCTTAAAGAACCTATTCTTAATCCTAACCACCTTCTCAACACTCATCTTAGTTCGTGAATCAAAATAATATCAGGCTGATGATCTCTTACAATATTTGCAAGAAGATCCTGTTTATGAGGATTATTGAATCCTCTAATATTCCACAAGAGGATCTTCATAAAAGATTATGTGAGGGACCATTCAGGCCCATCTCAAGTAGATTAATCTATGAACCATCAACAATATCACACTTTCTTACCCTCTCCCTTACTTTATGCAAAGAAGGTCTTCCTCTGCCCAAAGGTTCTAAACCACAATCCAACTTTAAGCGATTATGAGTAGCCATCCCCAACCCATAAGGAATTGTATTCTTCTTACTCCAAGACTTAGAGGTTGAAAGAATAGTTATCCAGGGCTCCCCCTCCTGAGAAGCACATTTAGAACAATCCATGACAAAAGGGGTAAGCACTAGCTTCTCAGTAACCAAATCCACCAGAGGTTCAGCTAAGGGAGAAACCTCACTCTTCTCCTCAAGCACCACTAAAGTGGAAATAGACATTTCCACCTTGGAAGAAAGGAATACCTCCTCAGATACCAACTTCAGAGGGCTCATCTTCTTCAACTTACCAACAACCAGAGCCAACGAGTCATCACCACCTACCTCCACTAGATCCAACATCCTTTCAGCATCACACGAGTCCTTCACCCCAACCTCCTTCAAAGTAGCTTCCTCAACTAGACCAAAAGAAACAACAATACCAAGAGGAAGAACCTTAGAAACAACTCCCTTAACATTCTCTCCCTCAATAGGCTTTGCAAAGCCCTTGTCAAGACCAACATCAATACATTTCCCAACCTCCTTCCATACTTTTGATTCCTTAAGAGGGACCAAATATTTTTAGGAGGAACCACAGGCTTCAACAAATACTTCTTTGCCTAGTGCCCCACCTTTTTGCACTGGAAGCATGAAAATGGGATAGATTCAAATTCAACCTCCTGCTCCCACACATCCAACTTGGAGTAAGTCTTTATCATCGACATAAGATCCATGGTCTAGTCTAGAATCACACAAAGCTGGGCATAAACCAACCTACACCTTGAAGCAGTAAGACTATCAATCAAAATAAAATGCCTAAAAGTAGACACTATACCCTTAAAGACATGCTCATCCCAAAATCCAAGAGGGAGCATGGGAAAACGAACCCACAATGGGGCAGAGTCAAAAGAACAAGAGCTAGGGGAAAAGCTAGCCTCCCATTTCTTCAACACCAAAGTTGAATTTCCTATAAGCCATGGCCCTCCCACCAAAACTTTCAGAAAATACTCACCACAAGTGAAGGAAAAGGAGAAGAAACCCTTTGCAAGAGCCGCTATCTCAACCTTCCCTTTCAAAAACCACATATTTTTTGTCAGCATCCAAACCATTTCAATATTAAGATGCAGACCCAAAAACTTTCCAACCAGTGCTTGCTCCATGGAAAGGATACCCTTATCAATAATGCAATTTGGCAACAAAATCAAATACTCACCCTCAGATGGGTTTGCAAAGAAGTCCACAGGAGGCGAAGAACTCTTCTCCTTAAGTCTAGCACCAAATAAAGTTGACCACGCCTTTCCATCCACAGAGGACAAATCAGTCTTAGCAGCTTCAGAAATGACAACTTCATAAATGATAGCTGCCTTAGGAGCTAGAGCCTTAGACCCCACCTTGACAGAAGAAGTACCACCCTAACCTAGATTGCTAGAGGAAGAAAATACATGTGAAACACCTAGCAATAAGGACCCACTAGGAGTCCCATCTAAAGAACCACCATCAGCCAATTTCCCAACATCATCTTGACCTCCGCCATTAATGCAAGCCCCTGGAGCAGGGGTTCCCTCCTTGACCAAATTTGAAAAATCCTTACCTTCACCAGCACCACCTGACCTCGCTCCCATCTCTCAGTTTTTTTATTATGTTTTCAACATTTGTAAAGGTCACAAATCAACCATTTTAGGGGGTTCAACTATGAGAAATTAACCCTTGAAAATTTGTAACCTCCCAAAGCCATTTTTTAAATACTGTCATTTTTTAACGATCAAGAGGGAGCATAGGTCAGACCGTATTTAAAAGAAAATGTATGATATTTATCAAATGTATGAAAATACTTGGAAATATAATATGAATACTCACAAATAATTGATAATAATAAGCCTATTTGAGGAGAAAACCTCCAAATTTATTCAACAAGAAATAAAATTTAGAAAATAATGATCACCACCACTCACTACCTCCTATATATAATACTTATACCTAGGAAATCACATATGATTATTCAAATATCTATTTAAGTCTATATAATTAATCATGTAACATATTTAAAAGTTATTCTAGCCACAAGTTAGTTACACATTCCAATATAGTAAAAAAAATTATGACATATCATGCCCCCTCATGATAGAAATGTTGGATTCAACACAAATCAATTATCATGCGATTGCACAAAAACTTCATTCCTCTAGTAGCATCTCTTAATGTGTTCTTTAATGGTTTCCTCATGCTTCAAAATTATTCTACCATCCTCATCAAGCAATCCTTACTAAGTCTAGGCTAATTTTTTTGTTTAATAACCTTGTTCAAACAAGAAGCATAGATTAATAGGTTCAAATTTATTGGCTTACATAACTCTAATTTGTATGTCATATAATTCCCCACCAATGCTAATTTCTATATCTTCCTTGTGATGTAAGACACTAGGCATGCGTGCCTCATTATCTTCCCTAGTTGTGAGTTTTGATACTAATATCATACTTTCTACAAATTATTTTTATTTCCATTGAGGTGTATGGACTACATATTTTCAAGGCGTGTTTAAACTCTATGATGTTTTAGCTTCACTATTTTCACTATTATTAGTGACTATGTTTATATTATTGAGTTCACTATTGTGATTATTATTATGTATATTTATATTTGATTCATGCATTAGTAAATTATTTTTAGTGATATGTGGATATTGATATTATCTTTTGGATTATTCCTAATTGGTTGCTATACACTATGTTTCAACTATCTTTAATTATGTAGGTATGCCTAATGTTTTAATTAAATGTGTAAGTGTAGGTTTTCTCAATATTGATTAATTAGAGCTAATAAGCTCTGGTAAAAATATTGTGATCCATTTTTCATCTCACTTACCTTGAATTGTGAGATGAGTCTTGTGTGGCTCCATAATCCTAGATTTGAGTTGGTCAATTCTAGATTCTTAAGTATTGTGATAACCTCTAAAATTTATTTTTGTATTTTATGTAGTATTTTTACTATTGTGCTTAATTGTATTTTTTTAATTTTTTATTGAAAAATTATTTTATGATAGTATTGAAAAATGTTCATATTTATGTGATACCTTCCAATGTGTTGAGAATTGAACCTTTAGTGAGATTAATTTTTTTTTAATAAAATTTAGATCTATATTTATATAAATATATTGTCTATATTGTCTAATTGCAAAAAGAGTTAAACTAAACATATGTTAAAATACATTCGTTATTCAATTGTCATGTAATTTGAAGTTAATATTTTATGTACACAATTGTCATCCCCCCCTTCCCCCTAATAATAAATGATATGAAAGGATACAACATGATTATATCTCTTTAAAAATATCATTATATATTAACTTATTTAAAAGTTCAAAGTCTTTCTTTATTTTTAATTATTCTTACTTTATGAACTTTCTTGACTAATTTAAACTATTTTTTTTTTCTAATCATTTTCATATTTTCAATTATAATATATAAAATATTTTCAAAGTAAAAAATATAAAAATAATTGAATAAGCTTAAAATATTTTTTTATAATTAAAATATATAATTAATTTTAATAATTTAAAAATTTATTCTAATAATTTATTTTTTCGTTATAGATTTAAATATTTTTATTTAGATATTTTTTAATAATTAAAATAATCAAATATTTTTTTAATACAAATTATAAATAAAATTAATAAAAACAATTATATATAAATCATGTTATATATTCTAAATATATCATATATATTTCATTTCATATATACTTTAGTTTTTGTAACTTTTCAAATTTTATCTTTTATTGTATCATGCTTCTCTCCATGTTCATTGTTTATAGTAATATAATTTCAATTATATACTATTTTTTACATAGGCTTTTTCAAATTCTATTTTTCATTTGATTATTATTACAATTGCATTTCTTGTTTTTGTAACATGTCTTTAGCTAATAGAAGTCTCATTAAAATGAAAACACTCTATATAATATCCAACTTAAACTCCTATTTCTTCAAAAGTAATCTACATCTTAGTAATAACAATAACTAGTCAGTCTTAACATATAACTTTTGATAACTTGGTTATCTTGCATATAAACCTATCATGGAAAAACTTCACATTTTTAGCTACACTATAATTCTTCATATAATTGAACTATTGTTGTTTTGTCCATAGTATGATAACCATTTTGATTATATTTATATTGCACATAAGGAGAAGGGCTAGTACTTATGGAGAGTAACTTTGGATCATGTAGCGGTTGCATAGAATATCATAGGACCTCCATTTATTTTGAAATGTGAACTATCCTCTTATATATCTATAACTAAGGTTTGGAGATGTGACTCATCACACAACTTACCACATCAACACATCTAGTGAGCAGTTTCTTAGAATTGAATTTTTGAAGATTCGAACAAAACTTAATCAAGGTATTCCTAGTAGTTGAACAAAAAAAATGATTTGTTGTTAACACAATATAATATTCTTATTTAAAATATTAACTTATATGTAGCCTAAATGATCACATTATCTTTTGGTAACCGTCAATCCCTTTGTCTCTAATTTTTATATCCAACACAAATGGGCCAATAGTTGAACACCAAATACTGTTTGTTGTTATAAAAACAACACATTATTATTTAAACTACAAATTATATCCAACACAAATGGACCAATAGTTGAACACTATTCTTTCAAAAATACTTCACATTTCATGGAAAAATATAAGGTATTTACCATGCTCACCTTTTATATTTGTGGTACAACAAAATATTAATATCGAATACTCCAATGTAGATAAATTTCTAACCCAATAGTTTACATATAAGAATAATACTTTTCACTATCACAATAATATATTTTTAAAAATGAGCACCTTATTTTATAAATGACACACTAATAGTGGATAGTTATGATATTTTATTTAAAATAAAAAGGTATTTATTTCACTTGTTAATGAATATATGTATTATTTTTTATATATATTGTTGATAGGTTCTAATATATTCAAGTATGGAGCCACTTAACAAATATTCGGTTATTTACATGTGAATTAATTATTGACATTGGGTGAAGCCACAATAGTGGTTTACAATTGAAGTGAGGAAGGAAAACTCACAAAAAATGAATGCATGGAAAAAAACTTGATTTTAGGGGTTCGTACGAACCTATTGGTTTGACCGAACCAATTAATATATAGTATAAATATGTGGCAAGACTGCGTATTATAACCACAAGTATTATCACAATGATTGAACCCCACACAACTACTAGGTCGTCTCCCATAGTATTATTTTACTAATGCAACTACTCTTTTTTGCATTAAATATCCTATACTATAAGGAATTACAAAATTATCAGATTCAAGGTAGAATTAAAAAATTTCAAACCACACATGATCTTATCAACATAGTGAAATATTTTCCCTTACATAGATATTTTATAAAATTCTATACTCTCTAATGCATTGTGCTATGTTTAGCCAACAAGTATGCTTAGATATATTTACAAAAACCTATTAAAGACATAGTATTATATGTGAACATAACTTAATCATTGACCATCCTGCCATCATTGTTAAACACACTGAAATGCTGAGAGGGGGGGTGAATCAACATATACTAAAACTTAAAAGCAACTTCATTTGTAAATAAAATATCAAATCACATTAATTGAAAGAAGAACTGAAATGAAAGCATGCATCACACAAGGAGACCAATATTTTTACGTGAAAAACCCAA
Organism: Sequoia sempervirens; assembly: GCA_007258455.2. Taxonomy (NCBI): domain Eukaryota; kingdom Viridiplantae; phylum Streptophyta; class Pinopsida; order Cupressales; family Cupressaceae; genus Sequoia; species Sequoia sempervirens. The sequence goes on from VDFB02000008.1 coordinate 40,186,343, forward strand.
TGAGGAAAAAATCATGGTGAGAGTTAACTCAAATATATGAAGCTCACTACTTACAAAGATTACAAATTGTTTAAGGCTCACTGCGTATGGACTTGCAGGCTAAGGTGCACAACCTTAGCAAAAGATACAAGGATTTTTTGAAGATTCTAACTTCCTAATAGTAGGATAAATGAAAATTATAATGAAAACATGAACATGAACTACTATTAAAGAAGCATCTAACATATGTTGATGTTGTAGTCCCTTTTTCACATAATTACTCCATCATACTGACTTTGCACACTTTATATTCAACATATTGCACACTCTATGTTTTATTCATCCATAAATGATCTCATTCTTATATAAATACCCTCCACAAAAACTTAAAACCCAAATAGGTTGGCTCCAAAAAGACCCATGGCTAAAATGAAACTAGTGATACTACATAGGTCAACTTCACACATATGCACCATGAAGTAAAATGAGTTGTAGATCAACTCAAGGAATAACTGGGCCCAAAAAAATTACAATACATTCTTCAAATAAAAATTAATTAATCAAGATCAACCATAAATGAAGGAAACTAGACCGTTGGCCCAAACAACATCAACACCACCAAAACCACCATCTTTTCATCTTTACACCACTAGGGATAGACCAAAAACATCACATGGAACAAGATGTGAACAATGTAGGTTATCAATAACATCCTTTCAAGCTTCTCCTGAAGTATCAGATCATAAAATTCTAGCACAAATGAAAAAATCCAATGAATATACAAGAACAAAGCATCCTAGGTTGACTGTGACACATCAACACATAGGATATTGCACTGTGGCTCACAAAAATATCTAAAACACATATTGATGAATCCATACACCTCTCTAATCATATCCCCAAATCTACACAAGCATATATATATCACTCCAGAGGAATGCAGAGCAATCTGGAGAACATCCGAGACACATAACTTTGTTATTATGCAATCGAAAGAACTGTTAAATCTAACTCCTACTATAGAAATTATTATAACATGAAATTCTTGGAATAACCTCTTTGATAACTACCAAACATTTCTTCAAAACTACACAACCAAATCATGCAATGTGGAGTTATTCAGACCAATATATAAATACCCAGACATAGGAAGACATATAGTGTAAACCTTAAACAACTTCTCTCAATTATAAAAGTATGAACAAAACCTCAATTTTTTAAGCATCATGATTTTTTCATCTTATGCATCTAATAGGTATTTGAGACTAACTTGTTCAAAACAAGCTAATCTCAAAACCATCTCTCTTAGATCTACCAATCTATCTCTAATCACTTCTCAACCTCTTCAATATCTATACAAAAACTCTATGACCTCAAGTTGGCATTAATGGCAACACATTGAGTTGACATTAATGAAAACACATATTTCCAACAATCCCCCTTTGTCATTTATGGAAACACATATTTATTTACAAGTCTTCTCTCCCCCTTTATTTGTACTCACTCCCCTTTTGACATCAAGGACAAAGGGAATATGGTCTCCTTGTTATGAAAACCTCCCAAAAAAGGTAATTTTTCATGTACTCCCCCTGATTGTATGATTCCTACAAGAACTCTCCTATTGAGATGGAGATGCTCCAAAACTGATGCTATGTACAAGATATTTTCAGCAAAAAACAAAAATGATATTGCAATCGTTCGCAAAAATATACAAAGACACAATTGTCTTATTTGCACCTTTGAAACTAACTTAGAAGGTAGAATGTTCTTGAAAATTACCTTAATGTGTAATAGAGGTGCATCCCAATTTACTTTTGCTGAGGTAAGAATATGATTTTGGTATTTAAACTGTATGAATAGATCCTTAGCTTCATCCATACTATTGGTAGCCTTCATTTTCTAATCAGCTTGCTTTCCTTCAGCCAACAATTCAAATAATGATGCAAGCCTCACATTAACTACTTCTCTTAATAGGATGAATTGTTTCTTTATCCACTCTGTCTGGTCCAGAAGTAATGACAATTGCAAATGAAGACTTTCTATTTGTTCTCTAGTGGATCCATCCTTATCTTTTGACAAATAACATATACCTACCATTTGATTGATCTATGAATCAATGGAGTCAATCTGATCCTTGATAATTTTAGTGGAATTTGGCCATTTCAAAAAAAAATGATAGTTTAATGAATTCATCAACACAATCCTTAAACTTCTTTATGTTTTCTTGCAATTTATTGTGTACACTAGCACACTAGTCAAATTCTTTAGCCATTCTCTTACCAATTATCTTCCTCAAGGCCTCTTGCTTTTCCTTCTACTCAATGTGTGAAGAATGATCCTTAAAATAATCCATCGAAAGCTTCAATTTTTGTTGTAGAGGAAAGGAAGAATCTATGTTTAGCTTTGGTAAACCTTCTTGAATTACCTTTACAACATCATCTAATATTATATTCTTCTTCAAATATTCTTACATAATCTCTTTCTTTGTTGAAGCATGAAAGATATCACCAAGATGTAACTTATGCAGGGAAAAAATATTTGAAAAGTCAACTTGTCCTTTATGAGTAGGAATTTGCAGAAGCTAGGGTGTTACCGTGGGTTGAAACTTCATTTACAAATTCAATAGGTCCTTAAAATAATCTGATGATGAACCATGACCTATATCCGTAGAAGCATTTTTCTTCTTAACTATTTTCGCTATAGCATCCTGAAATTTCTCAGGATTTTCCTCTTCCTTCTTCTCATCAATCTCCTTCTCCTTCTCCTCTTCTTTCTCTTTTTCTTTTTCTATCTCCATACTAGAGAATTCATGTTTATAATTCATACCAGGGACATCTTCTCCTTCTTGTTGTTGGGTCCTTGTACTACTTATTGAATAGATGTGTTTTGCTCATTTGTATTTTCCAAAGGAGGTATATTATCCATTTCTTATTTTTCTAAGGCATTGGTACATTCAGTTCAACATCAATGTCATGCATTTCTTATGAATCAATTTATTGACTTCACTTTGCAATTGATCAATTATTTTATTTGGAGCATCTTCAATTTCACTTTACATCTTTAGTGAACACCTAGCTTCACCAACCCTTGTGAGCATGCATTTTTTATTTTGTCCTTATCATATTTATGGGGGTATGATGGTGATATGGAATTCATGGGGCTCACCTAGTGGACACCTAGCTTCACTAGCCCTTGTGAGTGTGCATTTTGTTTGCATAGTGGACAAGGCGTTCCACTTGTGAACCTTTTCTAGCCTAGACCTGGTCCACCACATTGGACGACTAGTTGAAGCTTCATCCATTGCATTTTTCCTTTTTCTATCCTTGATGGTGTATGTTTGCAATCTAGTTATGGCTTCATATATCATCCCCAAGTGTGTTCCTTTGTGCCTATGTTGGTTTGCCATAGGATCTTGATCCTGAGGGCTTGGCCACCCTCTTGATTATTGTCATCCTATCTTACTAGCATTTGTACATTTTAAACCCTCTTGATTGTGTGGTTGGCTACTTTAGTGTGATTTTGAAGCAAGTTCATCCTCTCACTAAAGTGGGGGCTAAATGTAGTGTAGTAAAATGCATACCGCTACATTTTCATACTTGTTTGGGCACGCCTTGCTTTATTTATTCCTATTTATGTCTTAATTGGTCCTATTTTGCATCTACACGCCCTATGAATTATCTTTTTCTAGCTAATCCCAACCTTTTCCAATGGATAAATGGTAATTTAATGATTTTATCTGAGTGTCCCTAATTTTTGGGTTGGGACTAAAATGCCACCTAGGGCATCTTTTTTCCCCCAAAGGTCTTCGGATCCTAATTTTGAGGATCTTAATTGGGCCCCTTTTTGGTGTCTGTGCCCCAAGTTTCATGACTTGGGACTAAGACGCCACCTAGAGCATCTAAGTCCCCCTTGAGTTATTTTTAGGATTTAATTTCAAATTCTAGTAGGATTTAGCCTCCTTCATTTAATGAATTCATATGTCAGCTTGGTGTGATGTAATTTCAGGATATTAAGCATAGATAAGTATAAATAAAAGGTTCCTTCACTCATTTTTTATATCAGCCTTTCAATTTTTCATTCCTAAGGAAAGCTTATGCATTCAAGAGCATTCTATCAAGCATTTGGAGCCATCATCAAGATTCAAGCATCATATCAAGGATATTCTTGCATCATGCGTGTTTTTGTACTAAAATTTGTGATGTAGGGTTTTGATTCAAGCAAGCAATTCAATTCCATATCCATCAAGCATTTCTTTGATTCAAGATCCATATCTATTGTAGCCATTTCACACAAGTTTGCAGATTTTACAACAAGGGTTTGGTGAGTTGTAGCATTACATGTTGTTCATTCACCATTTCATTCATTATTCTATTTCATTTTAAGGTTTAATTACCAACAAGGGGTTTGACCAAGGAAAACCCCCATTTACTAACAACCAACAAGTTTTTCCCTCTCTTGCACATTTGTGATTGCAAATCTAGGTTGAAGACTTGAAGATCATTTGAAGTGCAAAATTACAATGTTCTAAAGTTGCATTGCCAAAGTTTTCATCTTCATGAAAAATCACCTACAGGCGAAATCTAGACTATTGAGGACCTCAGATCTAAGAAGAAGAAAGAGGAGACACCAAGCTTCAGGACCACATTCAAAAAATTTAGAAATTCCAAATGGGACTAAGACAACAGTAAGGGCCTCTTGTATCACTAAAAAAAGTATACTTTGCTTTCAATATGGGAATAATTGATGATAAATTAGACTTAATTAGGCCTTGATTTGGTGTTGTGAGGTGTTTACACATCCACATTAGGTCTTGGGACCCTGCAAACTGAATAAAATACATTTATTGATGTCTTGTAAAGGTGTTGTAAGGTGGTGTAACACATCTTCACACTTTTCTAGGACCATAATGTTATAATTCACCTAAATAACCTTACCAAGACCTATTTCAAAGTGTTGTAAATTCTTGTAACAAAATTTCACCCTTTCCTAGGCTTGCCATCAATATTTACACCTTTCTTATGCTTTAAATGACCCCTTTATGTGCTCACAAGCCTTAATTAAATGTCTTGTTGAAGAAGAACCTGATAAATAACATTTAATACATCTTAATCTCCAAAATCCACTCAAAATTTCCCACCTATGGACTAAGTCACCACCTTGGGTGACTTAGTCCCATGTGGCACAAAAATCAAAATTAATTCAAAATTCTTTTGGATTTTCATTCCTTAAGACCTAATGTCGGCCTGTGATGAGGTATTTTTAGGAATTAAGGAATAATTGTGTATAAATATAGGGGTTTCCCTCTAATTTGACAAGAATTCATCCTAAATTCAAATCTCATCATCATTCATACATAATTCATTATGTTCTCAAGTCAAGTATGCTAGGGTTTTGTCATTGCAAGTCATCAAGATAGGTTTCTAAGACATTCAAGGGAAGATTCTTCATGTTTTGCTACAAAAATTCAAGATCAAACATCATGGAAAGGTACTAACTTCATTATTTCATGCTTCATTACATTCTTTCTTCATTTGGTTTAATTACCTAAAAAGCGGTTTGACCAAGGCAAACCCCCATGCCCTAACAATCAATATTTATCCTTCTCTCTTTGTGTGTTTGTAGATTTAGGAACTTTGAGGGTTTGAAGATCATTGAAGAAAATATTGAAGACTTGTTGAAGGAATCTCCTTGTTGACTAGGGAAAAAAAATACATAAAAAGACATCCACAAGTCGAATTTTGCAGTTTCAAATCTAAATACTTGGAGGAGTAAAAAGTGCAAGTTGAGATCTTCTGTTTCCATTTCCAAATTTTTAGAGATTCAGAAGTGGACTATATCACCAGTAGTGGTAGATTAGTCCCATTGAACTTATTTTTTAGAGATTTTTGTAGATTTGGATACCCATTTGGCCAAAACAGGTTTCTAAGCAATTTTCATAAAACTAGGACTAAGTCACCCAGCTTGGCGTAAGTGCCCCAGTTGACTTCTGCAATAGTTTCATTAGGATTCCAGACCTTCATGCCATCCTTTTTCAACCTCCAGGTGCACCTTTGATTATGTTTTGTTATTTCATCTTTTACTTGCATTTTTAGGCATTTTTGCATATCATAATGTGTTTTCCAGCACTTTAAATTTTCTAGGTTTTGCATCATTAGATTACTCTCTTTTCAGATCCGTGCATTAGTACATCTTAATTAGGCATAATAAATCTTATTTGCATTAATATTGAGTGTACACCCTTGCATTTTGGACCCATTCAATTCCCATTTCTCCTTTTAGGTGAAAAAACCTAGAAGGAGCAAAGCATTGTGTGGGTAATCCAAAATCATCATTTACATTTTGGCGAACCTAAATTTTTGATTCACTTCTTTCCTAATTTTGGAGTCCATCATCATCGTTTGATTAGCTTGCATCAACATTGCATTAGGTTTTGCATTGTTTTGCATTCTAGGGTTTCAAAAACTTGCATTAGTGAAAAGCTCATTTAACTTGCATTATTGCATATAATTTCATTAATAATTTCTGAAATTTTGCATCTCCATCTTAGGTCTGCATCATACAAACACAAAAGCATCAAAATCCATTGATTTTTTTTTCAAATTTTTCAAAAAACCCTAACTAGGACTAATCCGCAAGTCTGGGCTACTTAGTCCCATTCTAGATTTTTCAATGTCTGATACATCATCAAAAACCTCATTTCTATGCTTCCTAAGCCTCATAGTATCATATACTATAAGTCTAGAAAGTTTTAGGAACATTTATTTTATGCATCTAGGTCAAAAACATCATTTAAGCATAGTCATTTTTGAAATCATTTCAATTACGAGCATTTTTGCATCTTAAATCATTGAATATTTCTAAAATTTTGCATTTGCATCTTAGGACTGCATTGTACAGTATAGAGATTGTCAAAATCCATCAAAAAAAATCAAAAATCTCAAAAAAAATCCCTACTAGGACTAAGTCACCACCTTGGGCAGATTAGTCCCTGTTCACCCCTGAAACAACCTTTTATAGAGCTGAAAACCCTATTTTCAAGCTTTTGTTTGCTTCCCTTAACTATCTGTATCAGTTGGCAGAGTTTTTGTAATGTGCATTTCATTAGATCTAGCTTAAATTCGCTCATTTCATGCATTGCTTAAATTCAAATTTGCATTCCCACATTGTTAAATAGCATAATCAGTCCATTAAAATTTGAAAATTGCATTTCATTTCAAACTTTTACATTGCATTTTGAGTTTTCATAGATTGTTATTTCAAAATGTTAGTATCTATCCTTTCCAAGTTTGCAATGAAAAAGTTAGTTAACAAGCACTCTACTCATTCATTTAATGCATTTCCTAGTAATGATAGTCTCTTAGCACATGAGAATGAAAATGTTCATGCTTGGATTAAACATACACCCCGTACTATCTCTCCTATTTGTGAGGATGAAGTGATAGAAGAGAATACAGACATAGATACTTATGATCATCATAATTTTTATTCTATTGATACCTCTCCTTTTAGTGACGAATTTATCTTGGAAAAAGAGGATACAATCATTGAGCATCATGTAAATCTTGCTTGTCCTTCTCCTCATCCCATTTGGGAAGATATTATAGTGCAAGAGAATGAGATTGTAAATGATGGGGATGATAGATTGGTCTTCTCCTAGTATCTCTCATAGCTATGAAGATGATACTTTGATATCGGCAACCACGATGGATGAAAATCATGAGAATCTTAGTGATTGCTCTTCCACTAGCACAACCCTTATTGAGCAATACACTTCAACCACTGATCATTTCCCTTCTTGCGAAGAACCAAACATTGAATGTCAAGAACATCTAGTTTGTAGTTCTCCTAAACACTAGATCCTAAAAAGGACATGTGCTATATAAAAATTTCCCCTTGTCATTTTCATGGCCTTTTAGGTCTTGTTTCATGGAATTTGTCTATTTTTCTCTGATTTTATGTTGTAACATGGCTTGAACATGCATATTTAGGTACTAAAATTCAAAGAACGTCTTGTGAAGGTGTTGTGAAGTGTTGTAAGACATTTCTACATTCTTCTAGACTCTGTTTATTAAAATTCACCTAAAAATCACCATTTTAGTCATCAAAAAGTCCTATTGAAGTGTTGTAAAGTCTTGTAACAAGATTTCACACTTTTCTAGGCACAACTTCACTATTTATCCCTTTCTTATGACTTATTTGACTCCTTTATGCCCTCATATGTCTTAATTAAGTGTTATTTTGAATATTATCTCGATAAACAACATTAAATACAACATATTTTCAGGTCCTAGGTGGGACCCATTCACCATGGGTTCCGAATGAGTCCCCCTTGGCTCCAAATTCAAAAAAATTAAATTTTCCTTTCAGGTTTTTATTCAAAAACACCTGATGTCAACCTATGATGAGGTATGAATGGTAAACTAAGACACAAGTGGGTATAAATAAGTGATTTTCACCTCATTTTACATCTCCTACAATCTAATTTCATTCAAGCATTCAAGCATTTTACAATATCTTTTCAAGCACTATCAAGCACTTTGAAGCAGCCATTGACATTACTTCAGACTTGCATTATCAAGGGTTTGGTAAGTTGATAGCATTTGCATGTTGTTATTTTATCATTCCTTTGCATTTCATTATTTTATTAAGGGTTTGATTACCAAAAGTGGGGTTTAACCAAGGAAAACCCCTATTTACTAACCATCAACCATTTTCCCCCTATTGCATGTGTATTTGCAGACCTAAGTATGTAGATTTAGCAAGATTTTTGGTGTTGAAAATTGGTTTACAAGTCAACTAGGTGCTTCAAGTCAACTCAAGTCTATTTCAAGCTTGGAGAAGGTTTTCTGTCCGTTTCTTGTAGAATTGACTTTAGCAACCCGACAAGTAGTGATTTCCAGATTTGGTGTTGTAGAATTGTCTTCTGATTGTTTAGAAATTTTGGGGAGGACCAATTCACCATCAATGGCATATAAGTCCCACCTTAGGACTGAAAATATGAATTTTGTTAGCTTTCAAATCCTGACGGACAAAAACTTGTTTTTGATAGTTTTTCACTAGGAGGAGGACTAATTCGCCACTTGGGCGAATGAGTCCCATTGTGAAAAATCAATGATCTCAACCAGCATCCACAACATTCCAGACTCATCAAACTTCACCTAGGTGCACTCAAATTCATCCCTTTTCTTTATGTTCCTGTGTATTTTCTTCATTTAGTCCATTGTTGCATTACACAATGTGTTTTCAAACATAGCTTAAATCTCACTTTTGCATTCATATTCATTCATTTAAAAAGGTCAATCAATTTTTTTTTACTTCATTTAGGTTAGAAAACATTGCACATAACATAATTTGAATGAACCCTTAGCATTTTTTCTCCTATCTCTCTCCTTTTAGGTGAAAAACCCTAGAAAGGAAAGACTTGTCCATATGAGCCAAAAATCAATGGTTCAGGACAGTATCATGGTACAAGAAAACCCCACCAATATCATCTGAAAACCAAAAATCAACCTCACTTTGAAACATCTTGAATTGTTGGATGTGGATCAAGCCTTGATACCAATCTTAGCAATTCATGATAATTCACTCTCTACTCAAAACAACAAGGTTACATGTGCCAGGATCAGTACCAAGAAAAATGATATAGAATGACAAAATGAATTTGAAGATGCCACAATGGTCTTGGAAGATATATTGAGAAAATTTAAATCAATACAGCTATCCATGGGAGAATACAAGATTATACCAAAAGAGTCTAACCAAAGCAAAGAGAAATTGGTCACCACAATAACATCCTCTTCAACCACCTTACACACAAACACAACATCCACACCACACTTTGAGGAAATTGAACAACCACCAAATCCAACAAAGGAAACCAAACAAATTGGGCACAAATGTGATTCCCCTGGGTATGTGCAAGATCATCATGGAAAAAACAGGCCCTTAAGTGGCAAAAAAATTAGAAAAATCAGAGTTAGGCAACTTGACGTAAAAAATTGAATAAGCTATCTATATTATTTTAAAAATATGTAAAAATAGAATCTGTAGCAAATTGAATGTAGTTTCTAAGCTACTAGGTTTGTTTAAAAATTAAAAAAAATCTATTTGGTGAAAATTTAAAATTTCAATGCAGTAGTACTTAAATTTCAGGGAAAAAATAAGGAGTGGGTGTCTATCTGACCACCCTAACCACAATAAAATGATAATATTTTTTTTATAAGATTTTAGATATAAGTAGAGGACTTGTGTCCCGATGTGATGCATATTTTTTGTAATTTTTTTCCAAGTAAATAATTAATTATAATTTTTTATTACAACTTTTAAAAATATAAAAAGCATATGTCTGACCACCTTAACTTTGTCAAAACTTCATGAAATTCATTTTTTCTTTTTCTAATCCTATAGTATGTGAAGCATAGAATGTGATGCATATTTTGGATTCAAAAAATGCAATACCATTTGAAAGTTATAGATGTTTTTCAATTAGTCTATCAATCAGGACTTTAGTCGTAATTTGAATAGAAAATGAATAATAATTACTTATTAAATTCAAAGTAAAGCATTATTTATATTAGTGGAAAGCTGAGAATTTCCTTTAAAAACCCTTTTCGTTTCATCAATTTTGGGTAAAAAAAGGTCATCAGCCACATACCCATCATATTGCCACTTTTTGGCCCATCATGATCCTGCACATACCCCCCTCTAGAGCCCAAACCACAAGCATCAAATTATGGTCTCATTGATTGTCCTTTCATTGAAATCAACCCATCCAACAAAACTTCACTCAACATCGATACTATCACACATGAATCTTCCAAGAAAATTGTAACCTTGGTACATCCTAAACTCATAGACATCTCATTAAACATGTATCAAGTAGTGAACCATAAATTTTTGGCACCCTAATCCTTTCTAGCTCTTCTAGGGTTTTTCACCTAAAAGGAGAAAGAAGGGCCAAAATATCTAGGTAGGTTCACTCAAATTAAGATGTATATGATAAAACTATGTATAAATGAAATGATGTGGATGAAATTAAGTATTTAAATTAATTGATTAAGTATGCAAAACCTAAGAATCAAGTGATGTTTGAAAACACATTGTGTAATGCAAGAACACATGTAAATGAATAGAAAACTGTAACAGAAATGAACCAAATTGAAAGTGTGCACCTAGAATGTGGATGAAGATTGGAAATAGATTTTGAAATGCTATTGATGCTGATTTTTAGGCTTGGAGGGACTCATTCACCTTTCTGGGAAAATCAGTCCCAGTTCTCCAAAACTGAACCGAAGCCCGTTTCTAACAAAAGGGTATCTAAAAATGCAGAAAACTCAAAATTGACCTGGAAGTGGGACTCATTTTCCACTCATGACGAATGAGTCCACTTTTGAATTTTTGAATATATTCAAAAGTGGGATCTGAAGCTTCTAATCTGCACTTTGATTCTCTATAGGTTTTGCTTCTGAAACTCTAATTTCTGAACCTGAAAATGAGCTTTTTTTAATATTTTGACTTGGTCAATGAGGGGAAGACTTGAATAACCTTGCAACTTGATTCTTAATGATTTCCAAGCTTCCAAGAGACCTAAATCTACAAAAACACAAGAAGAGAAGGAGAAATGTTGAATGTTAGGGCATGGGGGTTTGCCTTGGTCAAATCCCTTTTAGGTAATTAAACCAAAATGATGAAAGAAAGGAATGAAACATGTAATAATGGAGTTGATTACCTTACCATGATGTTTGATCTTGAAAATATACAGCAAAATATAAAGAATTTTCCTTTGAATGTCTGAAAATTGATATCTTGGAGACTTGAAATGAAGAAACCATAAGTTGCTTGACTTGAGATGGAAGATTGGTGGATGAATAATGATAAGAGATAAGAGATGTGAAATGAGGAGAAAAAAACTTATTTATACACTCTTGTGCCTTAGTAACCTGATGATACCTCATCATAGGCCGACATGAGGTGACTTTAAATAAAAACCTGAAAGAAAATTTAAAATATTTTGAATTTTGAACCAAGAGGGACTCATTCTCCACCCATGGCGAATAGGTCCCACCTTGGAGTTGAATGTGGGTGTTGTGAATTATCTTTCATTTAATGTTGTTTGTCAGTTTTACATTCAAAAAAACACTTAATTAAGCCTTATAAGGGCATAAAAGGGTCAAATAAAGCATAAGAAAGGTGTAAATAGTCAAATTATGCCTAGAAAAGCATGAATTCTTGTTACAAGACTTTACAAAACTTCAAAATAGGACTTGATAATGAATAAAAAGGTGATTTTTAGGTGAATTGTAATAAATAGAGTCTAGAAAAGTGTAGAAATGTTTTACAACACCTTCATAAGATATTAGTAAAAGCATTTTAAAGGGTCCAAGACCTAGTGTGGATGTGAAAAACACCTCACAACACCAAGTCAAGGCCTCATTGAGTCCAATTATTCCCATTTCAAGCAAGAGGTCCTTCTACGATACATTTAAACCCCATTTTAGTGAGAGGATGAACTTGTTCAAACTCACACTAAAGTAGATATTCAAGAAAGATCCAAGTGTACGGATGCAAATGAAAAATAATGGAAAAGATAAAAGGAGTTGTGCAAGCCACCAGGATCCAAGATCCTAGGTCAAGCCGTCAAGATACAAAATCATGCAATGGTAAGAATGAGAAAGATGAAAATGAAAGGGGTGGATCAAGCTTCGATCATTTGTCTAGCTAGTTGTGGATCGAATCTAGGCTTCTTTGTTTTTGAAAGAAAATGCATACTCGCTCTGGGGCAACAGAACTCTTGGATGTCCATCGGGTGAGAAAGCCCAAAAGGTGAGAAACATATGGTAATTGGTATGTACTGAAACACATAGGTAGCTATGGGGAAAGTCGTGCCCTGGAATTGGCTTCTTGCTCAAACCATACCAAATTTATACCTCCTAATAACATTAATTAGGTGCCACAATGATTTTCAAGCTCTATGAGGTAACCAAAACTTCGTATGCTTGACACTCATAGACATTGTTAATGCATAATAGTGTAAGGATTGTTCAAAGGGATTTTTCTTAGCTCGTGAAATGACTCATCTTAGGGAACATCATGCCAAATGTCTCCAAGAGAGGATAAGTACAAATTGTCTCATCTTGTTTCCAAGAGAGGACAAGTGTAAGGTCTCATCTTGGGGAACATTGTACATAATGCTTCCAAGAGAGGAAATCGCAAGAAAAATAAAATCACACAATGAAATGTGAGTGGTGATGTATGCCCCCACTTTAAATAGGTTGTGAGCACTAGTACTATGAGCAATTTCTTTAAAGTAGAAGAAGAGGAACATGAGAGCTTACGTGGAAAGCCCTATGCCAAGTCATATGTTTCTGATAAGCTACGTCATGAAAGAGATAGTATGTCACATGCGAGCCAACTTAAGGCACATCGTCCATGTCCCAAGCATGCTATTATATGTTCTTGAAAGGTTAATGACTATTCAAAAGAGGCAACAAAAAGTGACATATAAGGACAAGGCTACATAACCCCTTGCTCCCATGGAGTGTAGGACAAGGGTGAGCCAAAATGATTGATGAAGTGTATGCTAGAGTGAAAATCAATATCAATTAGAGGAATTGGGTGCCCCCACATAGGGAAGCATACCAAACACCTTAAGATGTTAGATTTTACTACTCAAAGCCTTACATTCATTAGTGGAATGACTATGAACTCTATGATATGCACAAAATGAAGTCTTGGAATATAATTTATTATGAGTTCTGGGAGGGAGGGTGATCAAGTGATCTTGGAGGAGTCTTGAAAGGATATCCTCTTGATCAATGAAAGAAGGTGGTCTTATGGTTTGCGTCAAAGATACATCTTGCTTAATAGTAGATGTCATACTTACACAAGTTTCTCTAGATTGTGAGATTTTGTTCTCACTCTTATAGGAGGAGGGAAAATCTATTGAATCATTGGTGTCTTGCAAGATGACATTGACATGAAGTGAAGATGTAGGTGTTTTTTTTATGTTGTGTAAATGATAATTTGCAAGACCGCTAGTTTTGATGAGTTCAGGATGGATGACTGTTAAGGATGATTTAGGAGTGTATTGTGTGAAAGTGTTGATGTTGAGTGAAGGTTTGTTGATCTCAATCAAAGGAAAATAACCAAGACCATGAGTTTTTTGTTGTGTGTTAGGCTCTATAGGGTTGTGGATACCTTGTTCTTGAGCACCACATGCTTTTCCATTATAGCCAAGTTGTTTCATGAGGTGATAACCTTTTCCATAAAGCATCTTCATTGCTTTTGGATTGGGTGGTTTTTCATTGTTGTGTTCATCAAAGGTTGTTGTGTGGTTTGCTTCTTTGTCTAAAGTGGTGGAGGAAGATGCTTTTGAAGGGTTATCTACTATTTTGTTTCCCCTAGTTGAATCTTTGTGTATGATCTTGTACTAGCCCATGAAGTCATGTTTGAAATCCAAGGAACCCCAATCATCTTCTATTAGCATTGTGGCTTGTTAACTATGGTGTTGTTTGTGTTTTTGTTGAAAAAATTCCACTTGTGTGGTTGGTGTTAGTTTGTTCAAGGTGTTCTCTTTGGTTTTCTCAAGTTGAAAGGCACTATAAGGCTCATGATCAGTGTTAAGTGTGTACACTTTTTTGTTGTAGATGCATTTCATTTTACGATGAAGAGTGGAAGGCACACCATTCATTGCATGAATCCATGACCTGCCTAGAAGAAGGTTATATGAAAGATCATTAGGCATTACATGGATTGGTGTTTCCAATGTGACCACTCCAACTGTAAGAGGTAAAGTGATCACACCAAGTGGTTTTTTGCTTACATTGTCAAATCCCCTGATGGATAAAGAATTGGATTGGATGTTTGATCTATCAACACCAAGTCTATCAAGAAGGTTTACTCCACATAAATTATGAGAAAAAATGATATATATAAGAGTTATCTTAATCCCTTTGCATTTTTATTGAGCAATAATCATAAAAGATTCTTTTCTTTTTCACACTTCCAAAGGAGGAAGCTCACTTTGGTGGAAAACAATGTCAGCGTTTATTCCTTGGATCATGGCTACGATGTTAGTGGGTTGCACATTAGAAGGGATAGGAACTTGTTGCAAGGAAGTTTGAATCATGTTGTGATAGTGAGGGGAGGATTGAATGAGGTCCCATAATGATATTTTAGGAGGTGTATTCTTTAGTTGTTCAACAAGATTATACTCCTTTCTGCTTTGTGGAGGTAAACAAGGACCTGGTAAGATGGGAATAGGCAAAGGTAAGTTTGTTGGGGTTGGTTTTTGTGGTTGTGGATTATTTTGAGTGTTATATGTATGAGCAATGGTATTATAACTTAGTTGTTGTGATACATTATTCTTAGGTGGGTAGAGGATGAGTTCAGGTTTATGTTGAGTTTGTTTGTGTGAAGGGGGGTAAAGGATGAGTTGAGGTTGAATAATGTTAACATCCCTTATCAAGTGAGAGTCTATATCATTATTGTGGTTCGTGTCTTGCATCATGATATTGTTCCTAGGAGGAGGATTTTGAGGAGAACTGCAAACCAAATTTTCTTGACATTCTAAGGTTGGTTCTCCTAAAAGGAATTCATATCAAGTATGAGGATTCTCAATGGTGGAATTTTCTTGCTCAATAAGGTTTTTCTTAGGTGAAAGGGGATAATGAAGATTCTAATGACTCTCATTGGTTGTGTTTTCTAACATCAAAGCATCTTCCTTACAACTAGGGGAGATACTAGGAGAAGAACAAGTATGATTATCATGAGCAATTACACCATCATGGCTTTGTTCTTGATTGTCTTCCAAAATAGGATAGATAGGGGAAGGATCATAAAGAAGGTTGTTGTAGACCAACATGTCCTCATAATTTATAATCTTATCTTCCTTAAAATTATCCTCACAATGGAAATTAGGTAAGGTGATGTTTAAGAATGTTTCTATGATTTCATTCTCTTGTGCTAGGATATCTTCCCAAAGGGGATAAGGAGAAGCAAAAACAAGATCCTCATGATTCTTAATGATTGTGTCTTCTTTTGCCAAGATACCTTTGTCACTAAAAGGAGAGGTATTGGGAGAAGCACAATTAGGATCATCATAAGTATCTATGTTTGTATGCTCTTCTATCACATTATCCACACAAATAGGGGAGATAGGAGAGGGTGTGAGTTTAGTTTTAACATTTTCATTTTCACTTGTGTTAAGAGACTCTCATAACTAGGACATGCATTGAATGAATGACGATCATGCTTATTGACTAACTTTTTCTTTGCAAATTTGGAGAAGATTGAAACGAACATTTTGAAAGAACAATCTATGCTAACTCAAATTGCAATGTAAAAGGATGAAATGGAATGAAATTTTTAGATGATAATTGACTTATTATGGTATGTAACAATATGAGAATGCAAATGTGAAATTTAAGCCATGCATGAAATGAATTAATTTAGGCTAGATTTAATGAAATGCATTATGTAGAAATGCAGCTAACTGGTACAGGTATGAAATGGCACCAAATAGAAGCCTAAAAACAAGGTTTTCAGCTTTGTAAAAGATAGTTTCAGGGGTCAGAAGGGACTGATTCGCCCAGGGTGGCGAATGACTCCTAGTATAGACTTTTTTCAGAATTTTCAAATTTTTTATAGATATTTTGATGTTTTCTAAGTGCTATGATGCAAACCTAAATGAAAAATGCAAAATTTTAGAAAAGTTACATGAATTTACATCCCAAAAATACAACCTAAATGCACTTTTTATGAATGAAAAATTTGAAACCTAACATGCAAATTAATTAATGAAAACCAAAATGCAAGATCAATGCAAGGCTAGATCTATGATGAAGGAATCTAAATTAGGAAAGAGAAATATTCAAAAATATTTTTCACCAAAATGAACCGTAGATTTTTGGTACCCTAATCCTTTCTAGCTCTTTTAGGGTTTTTCACTTAAAAGGAGAAAGAAGGGCCAAAAGATCTAGGTAGGTTCACTCAAATTAAGATGTGTATCATGAAACTATGTCTAAATGCATTGATGTGGATGAAATAAATTATTTAAATTGATTGATTAAGTATGCAAAACAAAAGAATCAAGTGATGTTTGAAAACACATTATGTAATGCAAGAACACATGGAAATAAATAGAAAACTATAACAAAAATGAACCAAACTGAAAGTGTGCACCTAGATGTGGATGAAGATTGGAAATAACTTATGAAATGCTATTGATGCTAATTTTCAGGCCTAGAGGGACTTATTTTCCATTCTAGGAAAATCAGTCCCAGTTCTGTAAAACTGAACCAGAGCCCGTTTCTGACAAAAGGGTATCTAAAAATGCAAAAATCTCAAAATTGACCTAGAAGTGGGACTCATTCGCCACTCATGGTGAATGAGTCCACTTTTGAATTTTTGAATATTTGAAAGTGGGATCCGAAGCTTCCAATCTGTACTTTGATTCTCTGCAAGTGTCTCCTTCTGAAACTCTAATTTCCAAACCTAAAAATGAGATTTTGTTGATATTTTGACTTGATAAATGAGGGGAATACTTGAACAACCTTGCAACTTGATTCTTAATAATTTCCAAGCTTCCAAGAGACCTAAATCTGAAAACACACAAGAAGAGAAGGATAAATGTTGAATGTTAGGGCATGGGGGTTTGCCTTGGTCAAACCCCTTTTAGGTAAGTAAACCAAGATGAAAGAAAGGAATGAAACATGCAATAAAGGAGTTGGTTACCTTCCCATGATGTTTGATCTTGAAAATTTGTAGAAAAATATGGAGAATTTTCCTTTGAATGTTTGAAAATTGATATATTAGAGACTTGAAATGAAGAAACCCTAAGTTGCTTGACTTGAGATGGAAGATTGGTGGATGAATAATGATAAGAGATAAGAGAAGTGAAATGGGGAGGAAAATACTTATTTATACACTCTTGTGCCTTAGTAACATGATGATACCTCATCATAGGCTGACATAAGGTGATTTTAAATAAAAAACCAAAAGAAAATTTAAAATAGTTTGAATTTTGAGCCAAGAGGGACTCATTAGCCACCCATGGTGAATGGTTCCCACCTTGGACTTGAATGTGGGTGTTAGGAACTATCTTACATTTAATGTTGTTTATCGGGTTTACATTCAAAAACACACTTAATTAAGCCTTATAAGGGCATAAAAGGGTCTAATAAAGCATAAGAAAGGTGTAAATAGTTAAATTATACCTAGAAAAGTGTGAAATCTTGTTACAAGACTTTAGAACACTATAATGAATAAAAAGGTGACTTTTAGGTGAATTGTAATAAATAGAGTCTAGAAAAGTGTAGAAATGTTTTACAAAAATTCACAACACCTTCACAAGACATTAGTAAAAGCATTTTAAAGGGTCCAAGACCTAGTGTGGATGTGAAAAAAACCTCACAACACCAAGTCAAGGCCTCATTAAGTCCAATTATTACCATGTCAAGCAAGAGGTCCTTTTTTCTATGGTACAAGTAGAAACTTTGTTTACTTATCAACATAAATAACATTAGTTGTTTCTCCTTGCCATGCAATAGTTGTTGGATCATAACATACTCACTACTACATGTTTTCCATTCCTCGCAAGGAGTAGGATCCCATCATCCATTTCCAGCTCACTCTTGTCCTACACTAAGTGGAGGCAAGGGGTTAAGTAGCTTTGTCCTCATATGTCACTTGTTGTTGTCTCTTTTGACTAATCATTAACCTTTCATGAACGTATAAGAGAAAGCTTGGGATGTGGACGAAATGTCTAAATATTGACTCGCATATGAAATAATCCCTTTCTTCATGATGCAGCTTATCAAAAACATATGACTTGGCATAGGGCTTTTCAGATAAGCTATCACATCCTCTTCTACTTTAAAGAAATTGCTCACATAATGGTTTGTACAAATGTATTTAAAGTGGGAGTATACATAAACAACATATTTTTGCAAATTTCATGGCGTGATTTACTCCTTGGTGGTGTCATTGGGTTTGATTCCTTCAAAGAGTGAACGATCAATTAAAGTGGTTTTATTTGAACAAAGCATCCCATGGATAACAATATGATAAGGGGATAATGATCAAATGAAGTGGCCTAATGTGAATGAGGAATCCCATGGAACAATACTCCCTAAGAAGAAGACCTTACATGAACAAAGAAAAATCCACTTTAACAAAATTTCAAAACATTTACAAAAAGTATTACATTGTGGCAGCTTATCAAAGTTATCAGAAGCATAACTTTGGTATGGTTATTATAATGGGAAGTCAACACACTGGCATGAATTTCTCATTATACCATGGGAAGCCGACACACTGGCATGAATTTCTCACTAAACCACTTCTTTGGGATAGCTCACCTTGCAGACAGCCTGATGTTTGGTGGTCCCAGAGAGAGTGCATCTTTGATCCATCTCATTTTTCTAGTTCTTTTCATTGTATGATCATGTATCTTGTCTTGATGTAAATCATTCACCTTGCATGTGTCCTTTCATACTTATGTTGGCTTGACTTAGGATCTTGGATCCTGGGGGCTTGCACAACCTCCTTTGATCTTTGTCATTATTTTTCATCCACACTGGTACAATTGGACTCCGCTTCAATGGATACTTTAGTGTGAGTTTGAATAAATTTCATCCTCTCACTAAAGTGGGGGCTTCATATGTCACTAAAAAGTGTATACTTTGCTTGATATGGGAATAATTGATTATAAATTGGACTTAATTAGGCCTTGATTTGGTGTTGTGAGGTGTTTACACATCCACATTAGGTCTTGGGCCCTTGCAAACTGAATAAAATACATTTATTGATGTCTTGTAAAGGTGTTGTAACACATCTTCACAATTTTCTAGGACCATAATTCTATAATTCACCTAAATAACCTTACCAAGACCTATTTCAAAGTGTTGTAAAGTCTTGTAACAAAATTTCACACTTTCCTACTCTTTTCATCAATATTTACACCTTTCTTATGCTTTAAATGGCCCCTTTATGCCTTACATGCCTTAATTAAGTGTCTTGTTGATGAAGAACCTGATAAATAACATTTAATACATATTAATATCCAACATCCTCTCAAAATTTCCTAGGTGGAATAAGTCACCACCTTGGGTAACTTAGTCCCATGTGGCACAAAAATCAAAATTAATTCAAATTTCTTTTGGATTTTCATTCCTTAAGACCTAAGGTCGGCCTGTGATGAGGTATTTTCAGGAATTAAGGCATAATTGTGTATAAATATAGGGTTTTCCCTCTCATTTGACAATAATTCATCCTAAATTCAAATCTCATCATCATTCATCCATCATTCATTATGTTCTCAAGTGAAATAAGCTAGGGTTTTGTCATTGCAAGTCATCAAGATAGCTTTCTAAGATATTCAAGGGTAGATTCTTCATGTTTTGCTGCATAAATTCAAGATAAAACATCATGGAAATGTACTAACTCTATAGTTAAATGATTCATTACATTCTTTCTTCATTTGGTTTAATTACCTAAAAAGGGGTTTGACCAAGACAAACCCCCATGCCCTAACAATCAATATTTTCTCCTTCTCTCTTTGTGTGTTTGTAGTTTTAGGAACTTTGAGGGTTTCAAGATCATTGAAGAAGAGATTAAAGACTTATTGAAGGAATCTCCTTGTTGACTAGGAAAAAAACTAACATAAAAATATATCCACAGGCCGAATTCTGCAGTTTCAGGTTCGAATACTTGGAGGGGTAGAAAGTGTAGGTTGAGATCTTCCATTTCCATTTCTAAAATTTCAGAGATTCAGAAGTGGACTAAGTCCCCATTAGTGGTGGATTAGTTCCACTAAACACTTTTTTTGAATATTTTTAGAGATTTGGATACCCATTTGGCCAAAATGGGTTTCTGAGCAGTTTTCCTAAAATTGGAATAAGAAGCCCAACCTAGCATAAGTGTCCCAGTTGACTTCTGCAACAGTTTCATTAGGATTCTAGACCTTCATGCCATCCATTTTCAACCTCCAGATGCGCCTCTTTGATTTTGTTTTGTTATTTCATCTTTTACTTGCATTTTTAGTCATTTTTGCATATCACAATGTGTTTTCCAACATTTTACATTTTCTAGGTTTTGCACCATTAGATTACTCTCTTTTCAAATTAGTTCATTAGTACATATTAATTAGGCATAATACATCTCATTTACATTAATCTTGAGTGTAAACCTTTGCATTTTGGACCCCATTCAATTCATCTTTCTCTTTTTAGGTGAAAAACCCTAGAAGGAGCAAAGCATTGTGTGGTTAATCCAAAATCATCGTTTACACCTTTTAGTCCTTTTGGGTGTATTTTTTCAAGATTCTTCCAGATTCGGTTCTAACATCTAAAGAATATGTGTTTACCCCAAAAACTAGCAGCGAGACTAAGACAATAGTAAGGGTGTCTTAGTCCTCCCTAACATATTTTGGCAACTCCTTTACATTTTCAGAATCCTCATCACATCTCCAGACTTCCCAAGTACACATACCCTAACTTGGTGTAGCTTAATTTCATCCTTTGCACTCATTATTTGGCTTGCATTATTATATTTTATGAGTTGAATGCTTATTTGTCTTTTCCAAGCATTTGCTTGGTGGTGAACCCCTAAAAGCTAAAAGAACCCCCTCCTAGGTCTTCCTTGTTGTGAATTGACTCACCTTATGAGGTTGATAGTCAGTCCAATTAGGACTCCTAGGAAATTATTGAATGATAATAGGAGAATAATGGTATTCTATGACTTAGGTTATAAAGCACCCATTTTCCTATGGTTCATTTTGGTGAACTTGACTCTTTTGAGCATTCATTTTCTAATTTGGAGTTCATTAAAGTTGTAGATCTAGATTGCATTCATTCTTGCATTGCATCTAGGTTTTCTCATATTTAGTGAAAATTGCATTTAGGGTTTCTCATATTTGCATTAGGAAAAGTGCATGTGTTGCATTTTTTCTTTCTTGCATCATTTAATTTCATTCAAAAACTAAAAATTGCATTGTTTATAATATTAATTGCATTTAGAAACATTCTGAATGCATTCAAAATTGAAAAAAATTGCATTCAATTTGCATTCAATTGCTTGTTACTAGTTACTTTTTCTTGCATTCATTTGCACATTTTCTTGTTTCTAAACATCAACATCCTAAATAGGCAATTTGTGAACACTATAGACAATCCAGAATATGCTATTTTTTTGAGAAAAACCTCCATTGGTACAAAAACGCCCTTCCTCGCATCTTAGTCCCTCTCAGGGTTTCTAGCTCAAAACCCTTTTTGAGTTGTGTGCTTTCTGATCCACTTTCTGGACCCTCTGAATACCTTTAGTAAAACCAAGATGACCTTGCTGGCATCTTAGTCCCTATTGGGTTTGAAGCTGTAGTTTCTAGGGTTTAAATTTTCTTTTTTTCACTTTTGTTTGTTGTCATTGGTTATCTGTTTTAGTGAGTTGACTTTTTATTCCATGCATTTTACTAAATCTAACTTAAATTGATTCATTTCACGCATTGCCCAATTCCAAATTTTCATTTACATCATTTCATTTTTCAGGTTGTTACATAGTGTAATAAAAAAATTACCTTGTTTCAAATCTGAAAATTGCATTTAAAAATTCCACTTTAGGTCATTGCATTGTACTTTCTTTACTTTTACATAATAACATGTTTTCTTTCAAGAGATTTGGCTTTGAATGGTTAAAAATGGATTGCATAAGTAAAAAATCCCCTCTTATGAGTTCAATATAGAATACACCAATGAGGTCATTAAGAAACATGTTAGTCATCCTTATACTATCTTTCATGAAACCATTGACATAATCCTTAACATTACATTGCCCATTGGTGAGGATGGTAATGTAGACAATCATAACAATCATACTTTTTCTTCTCGCGATACCTCTCCTCTTAGTGACAAAGGTATCTTGGCAAAAGAAGATACAAGCATTGAGAGTCTTGATTGTCCCTATCCTCCTCCCTCTTTGGAAGACATTATAAAACAAGAAGATGGGATCATAGAAACATTTATAAACATCACCTTACCTAGTCTCTATTCATCCCTTGCTTGTGAGAATGTTTTATCGAAAGAAGATGATATCATTGATAACCATAATTGTCCTCCTAATACCCCCCTTCAATACAAAGAGGATAGGTTGTTATTAGAAGATGCACCTATCAAGATTCATGAGAATATTTTTCCTCCCTTCCCTAATGCTCCTACCATTTGGAATGATCTATTAGGTAATCTTGATGCCTCCCCTACTAGTGATCAACATCTTACAAGCTCTCCTACTAGGGTTGATAGTATGGCACAAGAGAACGAGACCCTAGAGAAAAGGACAATCAAATAGATCCTACTCCTAATATCCCCACTATTGATGAACAATACAATTCAACCATTGATAACTCCCTTACATGCGATGAAGTCATTTTAGAAGAACCAATCCTTGAATGTCAAGAAAATTTGGTTTGTAGTTCTCCTAAAAATTATCCTACTAGGGAAGACATAATAGTGGAAGAAAATGAGAACATTGACAATAGTCATTCCTTAGATGAAGATGATGAAGTAACATTAGACTCCTCTTCACTAAGAGATCATGAAAATAATGATAAGACTTTTGAGGTTATGCACATTAGATATCCCTTGGAGTACTCTCCCAATCCTAAACTTATCATTTATCCACCCTCTCACAAACTAAAAGTTCAGAAAAAACCTGTCCTTATCCTCAAACCACTTAAGAACAATGTTTCACAGTAACTAAGTTACAATATGGTTTCTCATACATACAACACTAGGAACAATCTACAACCAAGAAAAACACCTTCAACACCCTTACCATTTTCTAATCCTATCTTTCCTAGTGCCCCTCATTTTCCTTCGAATAGTGGAAAGGAGTATGATCTTATTGAATAACGTAGTAGCCATGATTCAAGGAATAAATGTTGACATTGTTTTCCACCAAAGTGAACTCCCCCTTTTGGAAGTTGAAAAACAATGTGATGTTTTTAGGATAATAGCTCAGTACAATAGCATGGGGATAAAGCAAACCTTTGTTGACAATGGCTTAGCCTTAAATGTGTGTAGTGTGAAAATTTTGGATAAGCTTGGTGTTGATAAATCAAAAATACTACCCGCCTCTTTATCTATTAATGGCTTTGATAATGTGCAAAAACAACCACTTAGTGTAATCACTTTATCTATTAAATTTTTAAAGGCCACATTGCAAACACTGATTCATGTTATGCCTCATGATCTTTCATCTAATCTTCTTTTGGGAAGGTCGTGGATTCATGAGATGCATGTGGTGCTTTCTACCCTTCATCGCAAAATGAAGTATGTCTAAAACAACAAAGTGTACACATTGGATGTTGATAATCAGCCTTAAAGTGTTTTACAACTCAAGAAAAACAAGGAAAATCCTTTGAAAACATTGACACCAACTACACAAGTGGAACCCGCGCAACAAAAAGACAAAGAAAAACACATTTCAAACAAGTCACGAAGCTATTAGATGATGATTGGGGTTCCTTGTATTTCACACCTAGCTTTGATGGGAAACCAAAGATCATAATAAACAAGCATGAAATTGAAAAAGCAATAATGTCAACACAAAACTGAGAAGACCCTTCAAAAGCATCCAACTCAACCACTAAAGAAAAATAAGCTAAGTATACAACAAACTTTGACGACACTGATTATCAATAATCACCGAATGCAAAAGAGATGAATTTTTTTTATGGAAAAGGTTATGAACTTATGAAACAACTTGGATATAGTGGAAAATGGTGTGGTGCTAGAGAACAAGGTATTTGTGTCCCTATAGAACCTCACATGTAATAAAATGCTAGTGGTCTTGGTTATTGTCCCTTAAAAGACACAAACAAGCCTTCACTTAATATCAACACTATCACAAAACATCCTTCTAAGATGACTCTAACAGTGGTGCATCCTAAACTGATAAACACTAGTGGTCTTGATTATTATCCTTTGCATATCAACTAGCGTATTTACTTCACCTTTTGGGTCTTCTCACCTAGTGGGCCATCGTTAGTTCTATCACCCCAGAGTGAGTATGCATTTCTATTTTTCTCACAAATAGCCTAGATCTAATCCACAACTAGTTGAACAGACGATGTAAGCTTTCATTCCTTTTTCATCATCTTGTGTGTTCCTTTGTTCTTATGTTTAGTTTTCCATGGGATCTTCATCCTGGGGGCTTGATCATCCCTCTTGATTGTTGTCATTCCATCTTGCTAACGTAAGTGCATTTAGATCCCTCTTGATATGCTTGGCTACTTTAGTGTGAGTTTGAAGCATGTTCATCCTCTCACTAAAGGGTATGTGAAGGATCATGATGGGCCAAAAAGTGGCAATATTATGGGTATTTGTAGGGTATGTGGCTAACGACTTTTTTTTTACCCAAAATTGATGAAACAAAAAGGGTTTTTAGAGGAGATTCTTAGCTTCCCACCAATATAAATTATGCTTTAATTTGAATTTAATAAATTATTATTATTTATTTTCTATGAGAATTACGACTAAAGTCCTAATCGATAGGTTGATTGAAAAACATCTATAACTCTCAAACAGTATCACATTTTTTGAATCTGAAACATGCATCACATTCTATGCTTTACATACTATAGGATTAAAAAAAGAAAAAATAAATCTCATGAAGTTTTGACCAAGTTAAGGTGGTCAGACATACAAGTTTTTATATTTTTTAAAAGTTGTAATAAAAAATTCATAATTAATTATTTACTTGGAAAAAAATTACAAAAAAATATGCATCACATCCAGACATGAGTCCTCTACTTATATATAAAATCTTATAAAAAAATATTATCATTTTATTATGGTTAGGGTGGTTAGATAGACACCTTTATTTTTCCTTGAAATTTAAGTACTACTGCATTGAAATTTCAAATTTTCACCAAATAGATTTTATTTATTTTTAAATAAACTTAGTAGTTTAGAAACTACATTCAATTTTCTACAGATTCTATTCTTACATATTTTTTAAATAATATAGATAACTTATTCAAATTTTTACGTCAAGTTTCCTAACACTGATTTTTCTAAATTTTTTGCCACTTAAGGGCCTGTTTTTTCCATGATGATCCTGCACATACCCTAAAGTGGGGGCTAAATGTGCCATATAAAAATGGCCCCTTAGACATTTTCATGGCCTTTTAGGTCTTTCCTCTCTATGCTTGTTCCATTTTTCTTTGATTTAATGTTGCAATGTGGCTTAAACATTCACATTAGGTCCTTAAAATTCAAATTATGGCATCTTGTGAAGGTGTTGTGAAGTTTTGTAAAAAAATTCTACACTTTTCTAGACTCTATTTATTACAATTCACCTAAAAACCATCTTTTTATTCAACATCAAGTCCTATTTTGAAGTGTTCTAAAGTCTTGTAACAAGATTTCATTCTTTTCTAGGCTTAATTTCACTATTTACACCTTTCTTATGCTTTATTTGACCCTTTTATGCCCTTATAAGTCTTAATTAAGTGTGTTTTTTAATGTAAACCTGACAAACAACATTAAATGCAAGTTAATTCCTGACACCCACTTTCAAGTCCAAGGTGGGACCCATTCGCCATGGGTGGAGAATTAGTCGCTCTTGGCTCCAAATTCAAAATATTTTAAATTTTCTTTCAGGTTTTTATTTAAAATCACCTTATGCTGGCCTGTGATGAGGTATCATCAGGTTACTAAGGAACAAGTGTGTATAAATATATGTTTTTCTCCTCATTTTACATCTCCTAACTCATTCAAGCAATCTTTTCATTCACTAAGCATTCAAATCACATTTGAGCACTTTGTATCATCAAATCAAGCATCAATCAAGCATTCAAGAGAAACCATTGATATATCTTCATATTTTCTTCAATAAGGGTTTGGTAAGTTAATATAATTTGCATGTTATTTGTTTATCATTCTCTTCCATTTCATTATTTCATTAAGGGTTTGATTACCAAAGTGGGATTTGACCAAGGAAAATCCCTAAAACCTAACCCTTAATCATTTTTCCCCTTTTCCATGTGTGTTTATAGACTTGTGTATGCAGATTTGACAAGAATTTAGGTGTTGAAAAGTGGACAAGAAGGCAACTAAGTGTTTCAAGTCAAATACCACCTATTTCAAGCTTGGAGAAGACATTCTGTCCGTTTTCTCCAGATTTGACTCTGACAACTCGACAAGTAGACAACCTCAAATTTGGTGCTACAGAATTAGCCCCTGATTTCACATAATTTTGGGAGAGGAATAATTCACGAGTAGTGGTGAATAAGTCCCACCTTAAGGCTGGAAATCTAGATTTTTTCAGATTCTAGATCCTAACACTTAGAAACCAGTTTCCAGAAGTTTTCATCAGAAGTAGGACTAGTTCACCATCAATGGCGAATGAATCCCACTAGTGATTTTTAATGATTTCTGTCAGCATTTAGAACATGCTATAATCTTCATTATACTTCTAGGTGCATTGTGATTCAGCCTTCTTCTCTATTTTTCATTTGTTCATATTTAGTTCATGTTTGCATATCACATTGTGTTTTCCAATATTGCATAATTCTTAGGTCTTGCATTCAAAATCAGTCAATTTCATAGCTTAGTTGCATTTAGATCATTCCATTTAGCTTTAATAACATCATACACATCTTAATTTGAATGAACCACTTTGATAAACCCCACACAAAATCAATAGGTCCATTGAAGTTTCCACATGGCAATAAAATATTTACCATACACCATAGTGGCTTTAATCCATTATCTTCTAAAGGTAATTTTTCCTTAGATGCATTTTGGCTTGAACCTATGGAACCCATCACCCCTCGTAAGGATTTCTTCTTATAGCCTATCAAAATTTCAAAGCCAAACACGGCTAAATTGTCTCTTCGTAACCAGTCTCTGTCCACTTCCACTCCTCCTATCCTAGATGAAACCATGCTTCAACCTGAGTCCAACATTGAACAACCCACACAACCTCATGAAAAACCACCCATAAATGCTTCCCTTTCCATGTTTAAATGACCAAGAGAAAATGAAACCACTCTTGTCATGCCTCCTCACATTAAACAAGTATATAAAGCTAAAGAGAAGGTGATTGACCCGTATTATTAGGTTTCTTCCATTCTTCCCCCTCTAGAAGAAAAGGAAGCTATGATGGATCAACCCTCTCTTACCCTTGAACAAATTCAAAAGAAAAGAAAATTCAACCGTGGTGCTAGGGAACATAGGCATCGTCATCATCTCCTTGCTCGTCAACCTCTAATGAAAGAAAACAAAGAAAACCAACCTTTTCCTTTGGCAGAAGCAATAGATGATCACCCTCCTCCTCCTAACCTGCCACAAGATGACACAATCCATCCCTCACAACAAAATGAACCAATCCAACAACCACAACTTTTGATACATCCTTCCTTAGAAATAGCCCTTCGTCCTCCCATTGTAATCAAGCTTGATGATGATGATGATGAGGATGAGGAGATCACAAAAAAGGATGAAGAAGTGCATAACAATCTAAACTCATTATTCTCATCTACCATGAGCTTAAATGATAAATCTTCTATACCAAGTGAAGAACCCGATACATCTCCTAGTTTGACACTTGCAATTCTTCCTTTGGATAGCCAATTGCCTTCGCAATACACTAAACATGATTGGTAGGAAAATGACTTGTTAGATGGTTGAATTGCATTTTCCCTATTAGCCTTTTTGCATTCATTTTATTTTCTCTTTTTCTTTTGTTTGATTTAATGTGTGTATTGTGTTCCCACATAACATGTGTTTGATGTTCTCTCTCTCTTTGTACACTTCTATTCGTACCTCTATTCTTCTATACATGTTGTACATTTCCTTTTTCACTTTTTGTTTTGTGTTTTCCTTTTAGGGATGACGCAAAGCATTGAGATGACCTATGTCTCTTCCATGTTGATCCAAAATGTCCTTTTCTATTTCACTTTTGTTTTGTTTTTTCCTTTTGGGGATGACACAAAGCATTGAAATGAACTATGTCTCTTCCATGTTGACCCAAAAGGTCCTTTTCTGTTTCACTTTTGTTTTGTTTTTTCCTTTTGGGGATGACGCAAAGCGTTGAGATGCGCTATGTCTCTTCCTTATTGACCCAATCAGTCCCTTTTCCTTCTTTTTCTTGTGTTTTCCTTTTGGGAATGATGAAAAGTATTGAGACTACAATGTCTCTTCTATGTTGAACCAAAACGGACTTTTTTTTCATTTGTTTTCACTCTCTTCGTATCATTCTTCCAGTTCTATGTGCTGTGGGGAATGATGATAGTTCATAGCTCTTTCATAAAAAAATCGTAGCAACGAACATACTGACCCCAAATCCATGGATCCCTTATGTGTTTGGTGTGTTCTTTTCGGGGGGGCAACTCACTTTTCTTTTGTTCTCTTTTTCCTTTAGATGATGTAGCCTAACTCAGAAACATATGACTTAGCATAGGGGTTTTCCAGGTTGGATCTCATGTCTTGTTTTCATTTTTCATTTTCTTTCCTTCACTACTTTAAAGTAATTCCTCACAAAATAGTGTGTAGCATTTCCTTTAAAGTGAGGGGAATACATTGGCATCATTTCATTTGCATCCTTTGTTCTTTGTGCAGCCTTGTCACTTCATACAATACATTTGTCACTATGTGGATGACATTGGGTTTGATGTTTTTCATAAGTGTGATCTCTCTTAGAATATTGCATTCCTCTTGGTGGTTCGATGCGACAAACTGCATCCACTAAGTTGTGAATATACTATTCTTTGATTGGTCCTCTTTTGGATAGGTTAGAAACAATGTCCCCTAAGTTATAGACCTTGCATGAACTTAACAAGACTCCTTCAAACATCTTTTACATTTTACATTTTTACATCGTTGCCACCTTGCATAATGTAACTTGCATACCTATGGTACTATCCTCTTTGTTCATGAGTTCTAACCATACAAAACTTTGCTTGTCTCATGGAGCACAAACCAACATTTTAACTTGTGGTGCCTTGTTAAAGTTATCAGGAGGTATAACTTTGATATGGTTCAGCGAGAAGCCCATTCAATGGCACAACTTTCCCCATAGCTACCTATGTGTTTGTGAGTGCATATCAACTAGCGTATGTACTTGAACACCTTTTGGTTCTTCTCACTCGAAAGACCACCATGAGTTCTATTGCCCTAAAGTGAGTATGCATTTATCCTTTTCTCACAAACAACCTAGATCTATTCCACAACTAGTTGGATAGACGATCAAAGCTTTCATTCTTTTTTCATCATCTTGTGAATTCCTTTGTTCTTATGTTTAGTTTTCCATGGGATCTTCATCCTTTGGGCTTGATCATCCCTCTTGATTGTTGTCATTCCATCTTGCTAATGTAAGTGCATTTGGATTCCTCTCGATATGCATGGCTACTTTTGTGTGAGTTTGAAGCAAGTTCATCCTCTCACTAAAGTGGGGGCTAAATGTGCCATAGAAAAATTGCCCCTTGGACATTTTCATGGAATTTTAGGTCTTTCCTCTCGATGCTTGGTCCATTTTTCTTTGATTTAATGTTGTAATGTGGCTTAAACATTCACAATAGGTCCTTAAAATTCAAATTATGGCATCTTGTGAAGGTTTTGTGAAGTGTTGTAAAATATTTCTACACTTTTCTAGACTCTAGATTTATTACAATTCACCTAAAAATCATCTTTTTATTCATCATCAAGCCCTATTTTGAAGTTTTGTAAAGTCTTGTAACAAGATTTCACACTTTTCTAGGCTTAATTTCACTATTTACACCTTTCTTATGCTTTATTTGACCCTTTTATGCCCTTATAAGACTTAATTAAGTGTGTTTTTGAATGTAAACCCAACAAAAAACATTAAATGCAAGTTAATTACTAACAACCACTTTCAAGTCCAAGGTGGGACCCATTCGCCATGTGTGGTGAATGAGTCCATCTTGGCTCCAAATTCAAAATATTTTAAATTTTCTTTCGGGTTTTTATTTAAAATCACCTTTTGTTGGCCTGCGATGAGGTATCAATGGGTTACTAAGGCACAATTGTGTATAAATATGAGTTTTTCTCCTCATTTTACATCTCCTAACTCATTCAAGCAATATTTTCATTCACTAAGCATTCAAATCACATTTGAGCACGTTGTATCATCAAATCAAGCATTTAAGAGCAACCATTGATATATCTTTAGATTTTCTTCAATAAGGGTTTGGTAGGTTAATAGAATTTGCATCTTATTTGTTTATCATTCTCTTCCATTTCATTATTTCATTAAAGGTTTGATTACCAAAGTGGGATTTGATCAAGGAAAATCCCCGAAACCTAACCCTTAACCATTTTTCTCTTTTTGCATGTGCGTTTGTAGACTTGTGTATGCAGAATTTACAAGAATTTAGGTGTTGAAAAGTGGAAAAGAAGTTAACAAAGTGTTTCAAGTCAACTACAACCTATTTCAAGCTTGGAGAAGACATTATGTCCGTTTTCTGCAGATTTGACTTTGGCAACTCGACGAGTAGACAACCTCAGATCTAGTGCTACAAAATTGGTCCCTGATTTCATAAAATTTTGGGAGAGGACTTATTCACCAATAGTGGAAAATAAGTCCCACCTTAAGGTTGGAAATCTATATTTTGTTAGATTCTAGATCCCAACACTCAGAAACCAGTTTCTAGAAGTTTCATCAGAAGCAGGACTGATTCACCATCAGTGGTGAATGAGTCCCACTGGTGAATTTTAGTGATTTCTTTCAACATTCAGAACACTCTAGAATCTTCAGCAGACTTCGAGGTGCACTATGATTCAACCTTCTTCTTCTTTGTTTTTCATTTGTTCATATTTAGTTCATTTTTGCATATCACATTGTGTTTTCCAAATTTGTATAATTCTTAGGTCTTGCATTCAAAATCAGTCAATTTCATAGCTTAGTTGCATTTAGATCATTCCATTTAGATTTAATAACATCATACACATCTTAATTTGAATGAACCACTTTGATTTTGTGTGGGGTTTATATCTCTCCTTTTAGGTGAAACATCCTAAGAGTGCAAGAGTAGCCTATAAATCCCATACCCAAAAATCTACTATTCACATAGTGTTCATGGTCATTCTACTAATGAATGTAAGGATTTGAATAATTGAATTCAACATCTCAAGTAGTGTGGTGCTCTTCCTTGTGTTGAGGAAACTAATTCCTTTAACTGATACTTGCTTTCATCATATTTGGCTCATCCTTGTCCTACACTAAGTGGGGGAAAGGGGTTAGGTAGCCTTTTCCTTGTATGTCACCTACTATTGCCTCTTTTAGCTAGTTGAACACCTTTCATGTACATATAAGAGCAAGCTTGGGATGTGCACGACATGCCCTTATGTTGGATTGCATGTGACATACTACCTTTTTCATGACGTAGCTTATTGGAAACATATGACTTGGCATAGGGCTTTCCAAATAAGCTCTCATGTATTCTTCTACTTTAAAGCAATTTCTCACAATAATGATGTTAGCAACTGCTTTAAAGTGAGGGCATACATCGATACTCATGTTTCATTGTGTGATTTTATTTTTTCTTGTGATGCATCCTTTTCTTGGTGGTTTCATGTTGTTTGATTTCCTCCAAGAGCATGATATTTCTATGACTTGTTCTCTCTTGGATACATTAAGCATAATGTTCCCTAAGAAGAGATCTTGCACGAACTAAGGAAAATCCCTTCAAACATCCCTCTTTCTTGTTACGTGTATTTTTCCTTTTGTGCCTTATTAAAGTCATGTAGGTATGGATTTGATATGGTCCCTCGAGGCTCACCTAGTGAACACCTAGCTTCACTAGCCTGTGTGAGTGTGCATTTTTCCTTTTGTGCCTTATTAAATCATAGAGGTAGGGCTTTGATATGGTCCCCTAGGGATCACCTAGTGAACACCTAGCTTCACTAGCCCTTGTGAGTGTGCATTTTTCTTTTGTCCTTATCATAGTTATGGGGGTATGATGGTGATACAGACTTCCTTGGGATCACCTAGTGGACATCTAGCTTCACCAGCCCTTGTGAGTGTGCATTTTATTTGCATAGTGGATAGCATGTTCCACTTGTAAAACTTTTTCAGCCTAGACCTGGTCCACCGCGTTGGATGGCCATTCGAAGCTTGATTCATTTGATTTTTCCTTTTATTTTTCCCTTTTTCCTTTTTCTAGATATCTGATGGTATATGTTTGTGATATTGGTATGGCTTCGTATATCATCCACAAGTTTTTTCCTTTGTGCCTATGTTCATTTTCCATGGATCTTGATCCTGGGGGCTTGGCCACCCTCTTGATTATTGTCATCCTATCTTACTAGCATTTGTACATTTGAACCCCTCATGATTGCGTGGTTGGCTACTTTAGTGTGATTTTGAAGCAAGTTCATCCTCTCACTAAACTGGGGGCTAAATGTAGTGTAGTAAAATGCATACCCTAGCATTTTCACACTTGTTTGGGCCCACCTTGATTTATTTATTCCTATTTATGTCTTAATTGGTCCTATTTTTCATCTACAATCCCTATGAATTATATCTTTTTTCTAGCTAATCCTGACCTTTTCCAATGAATAAATGATAATTTAATGATTCTATCTGAGTTTCCCTAATTTTTGGGTTGGGACTTAAATGCCACCTAGGGCATCTTTGTCCCCCAAAGGTCTTGGGACCCTAATTTTGAGGTATCTTAATTGGGAACCTTTTTGGTGTTTGTGCCCCAAGTTTCATGACTTGGGACTAAGATGCCACCTAGGGCATCATAGTCCCCCTTGAGTTATTTTTTAGGATTTAATTTTAAATTTTGGTTGGATTTAGCCTCATTTATTTAATGAACTCATATGTCAACTTGGTGTGATGTAATTTCAGGATATTAAGCATAGTTAAGTATAAATACAATTTTCCTTCACTCATTTATTATAACAAGCATTCAAGTATTCATTCCTAAGGAAATTTTATGCATTCAAGAGCATTCTATCAAGCATTTGGATCCATCATAAAGATTCAAGCATCATATCAAGGATATTCTTACATCATGTGTGTTTTTGTACTAACATTTGTGATGTAGGGTTCTAATTCAAGCAAGCAATTCAATTCCATATCCATCAGGCATTTCTTTGATTCAAGATCCATATCCATTGTTGTCATTTCACACAAGTTTTTAGGTTTTACAACAAGGGTTTGGTGATTTGTAGCATTGCATGTTATTCATTCACCATTTACTTCATTATTCTATTTTATTTCAATGTTTAATTACAAACAATGGGTTTGACCAAGGCCAACCCCCATTTACTAATGTTCAACAATTTTTTCCATCTCTTGCACATTTGTGATTGCAAATCTAGGTTTAAGACTTGAAGATCATTTGAAGTGCAAAATTGTAAAGTTGCAAAGTTGCATTGCCAAAGTTGTCATCTTCACGAAAACTTGCCTACAGGCCAAATCTAGAAGATTCTAGACCTCAGATCTAAGAAGAAGCAAGAAAAGACACCAAACTTCAAGACCACATTCAGAAATTTCAGAAATTCCAAACGAGACTAAGACAACATTAAAGGTGTTTTAGTCCTCCTGGGAGCATTTTTCCAAGATTCTTCCAGATCTGGTTCCGACATCGGAAGATTTCATGCCCTCCCTAAGAAACAACAATGGGATAAGACAATAGTAAGGGTGTCTTAGTCCTCCCTAGCATATTTTGACAGCTCCTTTAGAATTCTAGAATCCTCATCACATCTCGAGACTTCCTAGGTACATATACCCTAACTTGGTATAGCTTAATTTCATCATTTTCACTCATTATTTGGCTTGCATTATTAGATTTTGTGAGTTGAATGCTTATTTGTCTTTTCTAAGCATTTGTTTAGTGGTGAACCCCCAAAAGCTAAAAGAACCCCCTCTAGGTCTTTGTTGTTGTGAATTGACTCACCTTGCAAGGTTGATAGTCAATCCAATTAGGAATCCTAGGACATTATTGAATGATAATAGGAGAATAATGGTGTTATATGACCTAGGTTATAAAGTAGGTGCCCATTTTCCTACAGTTCAGTCACTCAAGGGAATGTTTTGCTCCAGTATATATTCAATGACTAATTTTTCAATTGTCTTCTTGTCCTCTAGAGGAACATCCAAATGTATCTCCATTGTATCATTCAATAAACTCTATTTATTAATTCCATTAAAGATTGCACCAAAATCCAAAGGATCATATTTGATCAAAGGAGTCATCTCATTCTTCTCCTTAGCAATCTCCTTTCCTTTCTTTTTTTGTAAGGAGACTTCTTCTTCTCCTTGTTTTGTTATTTTTTGTCTTCTTCTCAAAAAAATAGATTTTACTATTGCAAATATGAGCTAGTTTGGTGGTGTTGTCATTGATGTTGTCATTGATGTCAACACTGTATATGTATAGTTGAGATGCTTCTGAGATGTTGTGAGTACATGGAGCTATCTTTATGTCATTGTAGATGAGTTGTATTGAGGAGTTTCCAAGTGCTTTTGAGAAAATTAAATAAAGAACATAAGTTAGATTGTTAAATGTGTTTAGAATGTGCTTCGGTATGTGCTCCACGTTTCTCTTGTGTTGATCCTATGCTTGTGCAGATCTGAAGTTTTTTTAATGGTAATCTCATGGTGATATATGTTGAGTTTCAACTTCTAGTGAGATGGTACATGAAAGTTGTGTTCACCGGTATGTGAACTGTCTAACAAGTTTGATCTTCTATGGACTAGAAGAAATATTTCTTCTCCACAGTGCTCTGTTGTTTTGATTTAGACAATGTGAATCTGGGATATATCTTGTGAAGGTCTTTCCTATGCTCTAGTGAAGAAGTTTGGAGTTTAGCAATCAAGAATTCATTTTTCAATGTCTCAGTATGAGTTTGCATAGTTTGGATGTCTCGTGAAAGAAATTCAATGATTGAAGCCTGTTGTTTTTGTTGTGGATGTATCTAGAAGGTTCTAAGATGTAGTCTCATGCATAATGAAGCATGTTGTGGTGTACGTGTGTCATCTTCTTGTTGGGTAGTGTGTGCATCAATGTTTATTTGTGTTTTCATTAGGTTTGGCATACCTAGTATTTACACTTCATTCGTAAACTAAAAATTAATTAAGTGTGTGGTTGATTCGAGAATATTATTTTTGATCTTGAAAACTAATTTTATTGGTCCACTCTTATTCCTTTCCACCGTGGGAATTTTGAGTTTCTGACCTAAATTGAATTTATGAAACGTTGTCTTGTGGCCAACCTTGATAAATCTTTCTAAGGTTGAGAATGGTATAAGAGCAAGTCAAATTACGAAGAGATGTATGAGAGTGTGATGCAAAATGATGAAAGTAAGCCACAAATCATAAGAGCAGAATTTTGTGTGTGAGTCATGTTGAAGACAGTGAGATATGGGTTTTTGTAATCCTGCGAATGTGCTTTAATTGTAGTGGTGGATCTTTTATTCTCTTTTGTATCTATAGGCAGTGATCCTCCCAATTGGACAGTGAGTCCTTTGTAGGAAGTGAGCCTTTGTACTTGGACAATGAGTCCTCTTTTGGGCAATAAGCCCTTGGTAGTGAGCCTTTTTATAATCTTTATATTGTGAGTTAACCCTCACCATGGTTTTTCCCTTATTGGGTTTTCCACGTAAAAAAATGGTGTTCATTGTGTTGATTTGCTTTATTTTATTTATGTTTCATGATCATATTTAATAATAGATTAGTGTGGTTGAAGATTTGAAAAATGGTAAAGTTTTAATTTTATATTTGTGCGAAAATTGATTCACCCCCCCTCTCAGTTGTCTTGCACCTATTTAACAATTTGTATCAGAGCTTTTGGTTCCTTATGTAGAGCTTAACTGCTTAAGGAAGATCTGATGACACACAAGTTGGAAATCCTTATGTTTGATGGAACTGACTATAATGAATGGAAGGGACATATGAGATGATACATTATCTCTCTTGGTTTCAAGACCTAGAAGGCTGCTGAGAATAAGTATACACTTCCATCTAGCGGTGTTAATTTTGCAGATGTGATTTTTGCTTATGAGGAAAATGAGAAGGTGAAGTATGCGATCTGTAGTGGTTTATCTAAAAATGAGCGAGTCAAGGTTAATTCTCTGGATACTGCATATGAAGTCTGGAAGAAGTTGGAAGACATGTATGAAGGAAACAAAAAGGTGAAATTGACAAAGAGGTTGGCGGCAAAGCATAGATTTGTGAACCTGAAGATGGAAGATGGTGAAAAATTTACAATTTTATTTCAGAGAGTTGAACTGGTAGAAAATGATGTTTAGAATCAAGGAGGAAAACTAGCAGATGAAGATATAATCGAGAGGATCCTGATCACTTTACCGGAATGTTACAGTGACAAGATCTCTATTATTGAAGAAATGTATGATCCTAAGAAGTACACTCTAGAAGAGTTGTTCAGCACCTTGCAAGCATTTGAGATAAGAAAGTTCTGGAAAGATGAAAAGGAAGAAGAGAAGAAAAAAATGACACTCAAATCTTTGAAGATTGAAGAATCGGATAGCGATGATGAAGAGTTGGAAGCAAATTTCACCAGGAAATTGAAGAAAGGCATTGGAAAATATAAAGGTATGTTACCCTTTATATGATTTAGTTGTGGTAATATTGGTCATTATGCTTCAAGATGTTTGAATAGGGATACACATAAGAATAACAAGGATTATAAGGATAAGGATTGGAAGGATAAGAAGTATAAGAAGTTGTACTATGTTAAGGAAGAGGGAGGTATTTTTGATGATGAATCTGATAATGAGGTTGATGATAGTGAATGTTTATTCTTAGCTTTAGAAAATAAATTTGTATCCACTAACCCTGGAAAATGTGTAAGAAGGCTCCAGAGGTTAAGAAGAATATGAGGGAAGGTACCTCGGTTACCACTTTTCATGCAAGACAAGATGAAGAGTATTGGGTAATTGATAGTGGATGTTCTAATCACATGACCGGAGATAAGAGTAAGTTCACTAAACTTGAAAAATATGATGGTGGTTTAGTCATGTTCAGTGATGATTCAGGAGCTAAGATTTGTGGTAAAGGTTCAATCAATTTTGATAGAGTGCATAATACTGATGATGTATATTATGTGAAGGGTTTGAGACATAATCTTTTGAGTGTTGGTCAGATGTGCAACAATGTCTTTAAACTTGTGTTTCATAACAATATCTGTGAAATCAAAAAAGGATCCAGAAAGGGAGATATGATTGCAGATGGAAGAAGAACTCATGGAAACATCTATCAGCTGAAGGGAATTTATGGTCATTGCCTTGTATCTCAAATTAGTGAAAGTTGGTTATGGTATCAAAGAATGGGACATGTGAACTTTGATAACCTAGTCAAGATCAGTGCTAAGGAGATTGTTCGAGGACTGCCTAGAATCACAAGACCTACTAATACTATGTGCAAAAGTTATCAATTGGGGAAGCAGACAAGATGTAGCTTTAAGGGAAAAGAAAATTCCACTACCAGAATGTTGGAGTTGATTCACATTGATCTCTGTGGTTCTAGCAAGACTAGAAGCTTGAATGGATACATGTACTTTATGTTTCTTATTGATGACTATACTCAAATGACATGGGTTGCTTTTCTCAAAGAAAATAATCAGGCCCTAGACAGGTTTAAGGTATTCAAAGCAAGAGTGGAAAATGAAGTAAATCTAAAAATCAAGTGTTTAAGATCTGATAGAGGTGGTGAATTCACTTTTGGTGAGTTTAATGAATTATGTGAGAAGCATGGCATAAAAAGACAGTTTTATGCTCTGAGAACCCCACAACAGAATGGAGTAGTTGAAAGGAAAAACATGACAGTTCAAGAAGCTGCTAGGACTATCATGAAAAAGTCTAATGTACCAGATGTGTATTGGAGAGAAGCGATACATACTACTGTTTATGTTCTTAATAGAGTTTAGATCAAACACAACAACAAACAGACACCTTTTTGAAAAGGGAAAAACAGGTTTTACAGGGACTTGAAACCACAAAGTTAAAACAAACAGAGAGAGAGAGAGAGAGAGAGAGAGAGAGATTATGAGTTATGGACTGGTAAGACTCCTACTGTGAAATATTTTAAGGTATTTGGAAGAAGATGATATATTAAAAGAGATTATGAAAATATTGGAAAGTTTGATGCTAGATGTGATGAGGGAATATTTCTTGGGTATTCTACTACTAGCACTTGGTATACATATGCTTTAACAAAAGGCTGAGGAAAATCATTGAAAATGCTAATTTGAAAGTTGATGAAGACATACGTAGACCTATTGAGATAAGTGAAGTTGAACTTGATGATCCTATATGTGGACATATACCCAAAGAAAATAAGGAGGAAGAAGAAGAGAAAGAAGAAGAGGAACAAGTGGAAGAAGAGGGAGAAGATAATGAACCATAACTTGTTGTTAGGACTCCTAAATATGTATAGAAGAATCATCCGCAAGATTAGATAATTGGAGACAAGAGTGAAGGAGTGAAGATAAGAAGCAGAGATGCAACATAGGTAAATTTGTGTTTACTTTCTAAAATAGAACCTAAATTTGTAAAAGAAGCATGTGAAGATGAAAGTTGGATGAGATCTATGAAAGAGGAACTACAACAAATAAAAAAGAATCAGACATGGGAAATAGTCCCTAGACCTGTGATCAAAAATGAGATTGGTTCAAAATGGGTGTTCTGCAACAAACTGAATGAAGATGGAGTAGTAAGGAATAAGGAAAGAATAGTATGAAAAGGATATTCACAAGTTGAAGGTATAAATTTTGAAGATAATTTTTCCCCGGTGGCCAAAATGGAAGCTATTAGAATTTTTTGGCATTCTCTACCCACAAGGACTTCAAGGCATATTAGATGGATGTTAAATCAGCTTGTCTAAATGGTGAGTTGGAATGAAACAAGTTCCCAAAGCTTGGTATGCAAGACTAGACAAATATTTGACAAAGCAATGATTCAACAAAGGTTCTACTAACAACAATCTCTACTTCAAAGTGCAAGGTAATAAGATGTTGATTGTAGTTGTTTATGTTGATGATATCATTTTTGGTGGAAATGATGGCATGTGTAAAAAGATTGTTAAATAAATGAAAAAATAATTTGAGATGTTTATTATTGGTGAATTGAATTTCTTTCTTGGTCTACAAGTGAATCAAACTAATAAAGGGATATTCATTTCACAATCTAAGTATGTAAAAGAGTTGTTGAAAACTTTTGGGATGGAAGATTCTAAATCGGTTTGTACTCCTATGGTAACTGGATGTAAGTTGAGCAAGGATGGTGAATTTGCTAAGACTGATCAAAGAAAATGTAGATCTATGATTGGCGGATTGTTGTATCTCACTACTACCAAACTAGATATTATGCATGTAGTGTGTTGAGTTGCTATATTTCAAGAAAATCCTAGAGAAGCACATCTTATGGCTGTAAAAAGGATATTTAGATATCTTAAGGGCAGACTGGATTATGGACTATGGTATCCTAAGAGATATGATTTCACCCCAAGTGCTTGTACAGATGTTGATTGGGATGGATGTGTAGATGACCAGAAGAGTACCAGTGGTGGTGCTTTCCTTCTTGGTGGAAGATTGGTTTCATGGTTGAGTAAGAAGCAAGACTCGATTTCTTTATCTACTACAGAGGCAAAATATATTGTTGTAGCATCCTACTGCACACAAGTGTGGATAAAGAAAACTTTGAAAGATATTGGTGTGGTATGTGATGAGCCTATCTCTATCTTCTGTGACAATACAAGTGAAAGAAACAATTTGAAGAACTCAGTTATGCATTCAAGAATGGAGCACATATCTATCAAGAATAATTTTCTGAGAGAAAAATTGTTGGAGAATGAGGTCAGATTGGAGTATGTAACAACAAAGGAACAAATAGTAGACATCTTTACTAAGGCTCTACCGAAGGATACTTTTGAACATCTTAGGGAGATGTAAGGGGTAATTGGCGCTCCTAACTATGTGCACAT
This sequence comes from Sequoia sempervirens, assembly GCA_007258455.2. NCBI lineage: Eukaryota > Viridiplantae > Streptophyta > Pinopsida > Cupressales > Cupressaceae > Sequoia > Sequoia sempervirens. Next base: position 40,227,284 of record VDFB02000008.1, read on the forward strand.
GAAGGTGCACCAGTCTAGTGAATTCATAGATTCTTCATTTATCTAGACTGATTGTTAGGTCTACTCCATAGGGGGAGTAGAAGTGGTTTCATTTTTGTTGTATGGGTGTACTCCTAAGGGGGAGTAATAAGAGTTGTTTTTATTTTCCATTGATGTCAAAGGGGGAGAAACATTTATATGTTTCCATTAATGACAAAGGGGGAGATTGTTGCAAATATGAGCTAGTTTGGTGGTGTTGTCGTTGATGTTGTCATTGATGTCAACACAGTCAAAGTATGTTGTAGAATATACATCTATAGATGAGATGCTTCTGAGATGTTGTTAGTACATGGAGCTATCTTTATGGTGTTGCAAATGAGTTGTATTGAAGAATTTCCAAGTGCTTTTGAGAAAATTGAATAAAGAAGAGAAGTCAAAATGTTGAATGTGTTCAAAACATGCTCCAGTATGTGCTTCGTGTTTCTCTTGTGTTGATCCTATGCTTGTGCAGATCTAAAAATTTGTTAATGGTAATCTCATGGTGATATATGCTAAGTTTCAGCTTCTGGTGAGATGGTACATGAAAGTTACATACACCGGTATGTGAAGTGTCTAGAAAGTTTGATCTTTTGTGGACTGGGAGAAATATTTCTGCTCCACGGTCCTTCATAGTTTTGATTTAGACTGTGTGGATCTGGGATATATCTTTTGAAGGTCTTTCTTATGCTGTCATGAAGAGGTTTGGAGTTTGGCGATTAGGAAGTCATGTTTCAGTGTCTCAGTATGAGTTTGCATAGTTCAGATGTCTCGTGAAAGGAATTCAGTGATTGAAGCATGTTGTTTTTACTGTGGATGTATCTAGAAGGTTCTGAGATGTAGTCTCTTGCATAATGAAGCATGTTGTGGTGTCCATGTGTCATCTTCTTGTTGGGTAGCATGTGCATCAATGTTTATCTATGTTTTCATTAGGTTTGGCGGACGTAGTGTTTACACTTCATTCATAAAATAAAAATTAATTAAGGAAATGTGTGGTTGATTTGAGAATATTATTTTTTATCTTGAAAAATAATTTTATTGGTACACTCTTATTCCTTTCCACCGCAAGAATTTTGAGTTTCCGACCTAATTTGAATTTATGAAATGTTGTCTTGTGGCTGACCTTGGTAAATATTTGTAAGGTTGAGAATGGTATAAGAGCAAGTCAAATTGTGAAGAGATGTATGGCAATGTGATGCAAAGTGATGAAAGTAAGCCACAAATCATAAGAGAAGAAGTGTGTGTGTGATTCATGTTGAAGACAGTGAGACAAGGGTTTATGTAATCCTGCAAATTTTCTTTAATTGCAATGGTGGATCTTTTATTCTCTTTTGTATCTATAGGTAGTGAGCCTCCCTATTGGATAGTGGGTCCTTTGTAGTCAATGAGGCTTTGTACTTAGAGAGTTAGTCCTCTTTTGGGCAATGATCCCTTGGCAGTGAGCCTTTTTATAATCTTTATATTGTGAGTTAACCCTCACCGTAGTTTTTCCCTTATTGGGTTTTCCACATAAAAATTGGGTGTTCATTGTGTTGATTTTCTTTCTATTATTTATGTTTCATGCTCATATTTAATAATAGATTAGTGAGGTTGAAGATTTGATAAGTGATAAAGTTTTAAGTTTAGATTTGTGTGACAATTGATTCACCCCCCCCTCTTAGTTTTCTTGCACCTATTTAACATTTACTTCTTATTCATCCTCTTCATCATCATCCACATTCATAGGATTAATATTTTCCCTTTTTCCCTACTCCTTAGGTCTTGGTGTCTTCCTATTTTCATTCTTAGTTTTCTTTGGTATGAAAGTAGTAGTCCTTCTAGGAGGTTTTAGAGAATGTCTACAAGGCTTAGGAGTAGAAGTGATAGAGGTAGACCTACTTGTCCTTCTTGGTCCTTGTGGAGTTTATGGAGTGGTGGTAGGAGCTTGTGGCATAACCGTAGGACCTTCGACAGTGCCAAACATCTTTTCCAACTTTGTCTTCATCTTATCCACCTATTTCTCTACATTATTCTTGACCATATTGTTGGTTATCTTATCATATGCACCAAACCTTTCAATAGTAGGATCCCTAGGTTTGTTGAGAAGGATGACAACATATGAAATCCAATCAGGTCTAGAGACCTCGTAGGGTATGTGTAGGATCATGATGGGCCAAAAAGTGGCAATATGATGGGTATGTGTAGAGTATGTGGTTTGCCTTTACTTATTTAGTTTGATGATTTGAAACTGATGGGAATTTTGTTTTGTTTTAATCACATGAGATGAAAGCTGTAATAAAAATTCATAATTAATTATTTACTCTGGAAAAAAAATTACAAAAAAAAATATGCATCACATCCGAACATGAGTTCTCTACTTATATCTAAAATCTTATTGAAAAATATTATCATTTTATTGTGGTTAGGATGGTTAGATAGATACCTACTTCTTATTTTTTCCCTGAAATTTAAGTACTACTGCATTGAAGTTTCAAATTTTCACCAAATAGATTTTTTTTTTAAATAAACCTAGTAGTTTAGAAACTACATTCAATTTGCTACAGATTCTATTCTTACATATTTTTGAAAGAATATAGATAATTTATTCAAATTTTGACGTCAAGTTGCCTAACTCTGAATTTTCTAATTTTTTTTCCACTTAAGGGCCTATTTTTTCAATGATGATCCTGCACATACCCCATAAGGGAAATTTTTTATCCATGAAGTTCTTGGTTCAACAGCCTCCATGTGGAAATTTTCCTTATCCACCATAAATTTTATATCATTCTCGTATCTCTCTAAAATTTGTAAGGGTATCCTATCCCTCATTTGCATTTCATTTTTTAATGTTTTAAAGAATCCCCAAAACATTGTGTCACATTGTTTGGTATCCAAAAACCTACACATGTGGTCCCTAATATGATGTGCAACAAGAATCCCTTCTCTAGACCACATTCTTCAAACCAAACAATTCCTTCATGAAATACAACATGAGACAAATAATCAGAGTGCCATACCAAAATTTTTAGCATGACTCCTTAGTTCTGTATGAATTCTCTAGCAACTACTACTACAAGAGATCAAAAAGATCATAATCCTTTCCTTCCTTTACCACTTGATGAGTAGTTTTGATGGTGGTGGTGGTAGAAGACCATTCCCTATTTGTGTAATAGACCTTGTATAAAATTCCCATCATGGAATATCGTACCCCTAGGTCAGTGATGTCATCCAAAGTTAGGGTTCTTTTGTTGAATTTTTCTCTTGTAAGCTTCATAACCTCTTCATTCTTTATGGCCTTTATATCCAACATAGGTCCATTGGAGCACAACCTAGTCACAATTAAACAAAATAACTCTTCCATCTTTAGATGATTGTACTCATTATGTTGAGTGAATATAGATGCATAAATCTTCAAAATACAACACATTGATGGGAACATAGTGAAACGCTCCATCCTTGTCGGTCATAGTAGATTTGTATGAATGTTTCTTGAATTTTGGCCTTGGCTTCTCAACAAAATCAATAACTATTGGTGTAGATATGAAACAATTTCTAAAAGTATGGTTTTTCAAGTTCATATATGAGAAATACCTTTGAATACTCTTGTTAGGGTTTACATTGCAAACCTTCATCACTTCCTCAACTCTTGCACACTCTTGATATCATTCGAATGAGATCAAATTTGATCAAGTAGGGGTTAAATACTCTTCACACCTACCATAAATATTTTGAATTAAATGCATTTTTTTTTACACAAGCAACTTTTTCATTATTTGGTGATATCACACAGATCCATGATCATTCAACAATCTTCTATAGAGAGTGTATTTTCTTCGAAACCTTGAGAAAATGCCATAATATCACTATCCAAACATATCCAAGTCACAATTAACTATTATGCTGAAGACTTCAAAATATTATGCATTATAGGGGTTTCTAAAGCTTCGTAATCGCAAGTCCCCCTTTAAAGATAATACTTTCTTCTAGTTACTAGAGGATTCATCTACACAAGGTAGAGGTACAGATTTATACTTTCTTTCTAGTTACTATAGGATTCATCTACACAAGGTAGAGGTACTAAAGGTCTTACATTATTTCCCTTGTAGAACATTGCAATGTGTCCTGGTTTATTACAGTTGTAGCAAGTGATACTAGGTTATAGAGCATAGTTACATATTTTCACATTAGATCTACAATAAACAACCCTATGACCAAAATTTTTGCATGTAGGAGTAACCATAGAAGGATTGAGAAGTCATAGCATTATTCTTATTCACTAAACTATTCCTTATCATTTTACTTCTACATTTATTAGCCTTATGACTAGTCTTATTGTAAGCATAGCACTAACCATGAAATGATTAAGTGTTCATACCATTGTATCTTGAAGGCCTAAATGAATTCTGACCCATCTTACTTCTACATTCAACAACCTTGTGCTCAAAAGTATTGTTAGATTAACAATAATCTTGAAAATATTGATTGAACCTAGTAGTTCAGCATGTTGTCTAGCTAGTGGAGGACCTTTGAATCCTTTTTATCTTTGGATAGGAATGAATCCACTTTCCTTCTTGTTTTCAATTTTTCTTTTCATCTATGGATGATGTATCATTAGGTTCTTTAGTGTAGGATTTCCCCTCCTTTGTTTTAGACTTTCCATCTACTCTGAAATTCTCATATAGGTTTGTAGAAGCACCAGATGGTGTAATTTTGAATTTTTCAAAACCAAGACAAGATTTCTCTTTTGATTGATCACTTAAGGATGCACCACATAGGGACACCAAGATTCTTACATGGAAAACCCAATGAGGGAAAAATCACGATGAGATTCAACTCACAATATATGAAGCTCACTACTTACAAAGATTAGGATATTGTTTAATGATCACTACCTATGGAATTGTAGGCTAAGGTGCACAACCTTAAGGAAAGATACAAGGACTTGCTAAAGAGGCTCACTGCCTGATAGTATGATACATGAAAATTGCAATGAAAACATGAACATGAACTGCTATAAAAGAAGCATCTAACATATGCTAATGTTGTAGTCCCTTTTTTGCACAATTACTTCATCATATTAACTCTTCACACTTCATATTCAACATACTACATAATCTATATCGTATTCATCCGCAAATGATTAAATGTTCTTTTATATATACCCTCAGTAAAAACTCAAAACACCAAACATGTCGGCTTCACACATATGCACCACGAAGAAAAAAGAGTTGTGGATTAATTCAAGTCATAAATAGGCCCAAAATCATCACAATAAATTCTCAAAGGCAAAAATAATTAATCAGTATCAACTATAAATGAAGGAAACCAGATTGTCAGCCCAAACAATATCAACACCACCAAAACTGCCAATTGTTAATCTTTACACCACCAAGGATAGACCAAAAACATCATACAAACCAAGATGCAAATACTTTAGGTTATGAATAGCATCCTTACAACTTTCTCCTAAAATATTGAATCATCATATATTGGCACAAATGAAGAAACCCACTAAACATACAGGAACAAAGCATCCTAGACTGACTATGACACATCAACACTTAGGATATTGCACTATGGTTCACCAAAGCATTTGAAACACATATGGATGAATCCATACACCTCTCTAAACATATCCCCAAGTCTGCACAAACATATATATATCACTCTAGACGAATGTGTAGGAATTTGGAGAACATCTGAGACACATAACTCTATTATTCTACTATAATCTAGAGAACTAATACATCTAACTCTTGTTATAGAAATTTTTATGACATGAAATCCTGGGAATAACCTCTTTGCTAATTTCCAAACATAACTTCAAAACCACACAACCAAATCATGCAATGCTGAGGAATATAGACCAATATAAAGATACCTAGACATAAGAAGAACTATAATTTAATCCTTAAAAAATTCTCTCAATCATACAAGTATGAGAAAAACTTCAATCTGTTGAGCATCATGATTTTTTTATCTTATGCATCTGATAGGTCTTTTAGACTAACTTTTTCTAAACAGTCTGATCTAAAACCCATCTCTCTCAGATCTACCAATCAATCTCCAATAATTTCTCAGCCTCTTTAGCATCTATACAAAAACTCTATGACCTCAATTTTACATCAATGAAAACACATATTGAGTTGACATTAATGACAACACATACTATCAACATCATGTAGTTATCTTTTCCTACTCTCACTACAATCTTGGTCATCCCATGGTGGATCAAGATCAAAGTTTTCATTGTTGGATTTTATTGTGGATTTCTCCACATGATTTACATGTAGCCCCAATCCTTTTTGGAAGTTTAACTCTTTTTCCAATGTCTCAGCCAAGTATAAATTGTTTTATTTATTTTGAAATTGTAAGTAGATTTTCATGAAAGGGATATTATCAATTTCATTAAAAGGAAAATAACTTCCATATTTAACCTGTCTTGTTGATATCCATAGATCCTTCCTTTAAGAACTTCACAAATTTTTCCTTTGATATCTCCATAGTAAGTGTCACCTAGACAAAAATATTGTGAAACATTCAGTCTTTCTAAAAAACTCAATAAGTACTTTCATAGTATCCTAAAAATTATCCTCATTTCTAGCCCTCTAGATTTCCCATATAAGGTATTAGATGATAGAGTAATCCAAAACAAATTATATGAAATACTTAAACCTTCCATAGAACCAAAGAGAATCTCCTACCATTTGAACTTACATTTATCCTTGCATCTCATAAGATTAGGAAAAACATGTTCCTAATCTCTTTTGCAAACAAACATTCAAAGAAGATGTTCCTAATTCTTTCAAGTTTTTTAGATATAGAACATATGCTCAAAATTGAAGACGACAAAAAAAAGGAAGTTTTTGCAGCATAAACAACCATTTAAAGCAGGAAAAATTTTATTCTAGTAAATTAGGCCATAACAACTTGAAGGCTTTTGACCACTATGCTCTAAGATATGTAGATTACAATATTTTTTAGATAGTTGGGAAGAACTTGTGAGAAAATTAAGGTTTTGTAACATTTTTTCGGTTTCAAGTTTTGAATCCTAGTTCCATCTATCTAAGTGATATTTTCAATAAATTCATTACCCCTTACATTGTAGTCAGGGAACTAAATGACTCTACAAGCCACCCTACGAATAGAGTAGGTTCTCCAATGTGATAGAGAAATCTTGAGTTCAACACTCAGATCCATCCATGAATTTAGCTAGTTATTACGAAAATATCATTAATGGTTATTAATGTATGATTTTAATGTTATTCTCTTTCTTGGAGACAAGCATAGAGGCTTCAACCAGCTTGATTAGTCTTCAACTTTGTTTCATGAAAATATAATTTTCTTAAAATTGTGGGTGTTAAACCTAGTGGTGGTCTCTATAATTAGAGCAATAGAAGATGTGGTTATAAATCTATTTCTAAGCATCTAGATATTATTTTAGTTTTTGAGTGTTGAATTGGGCATAATTGGATAACATCTTTTGAAATTATAGAGTGGAAAGGTTCAGATCATTGGCTAATTAATCTTTCATCTTCTCTCTTTTCTCATACAAAAAAATATCATTTCACTTTTCACTTAATGTGGCTCTAGGATCAATCTTTATATAAAAATATGATAGAGTGGTGGTTTACAGGGAAACCCTCCTTTGTAACTTCTATGTAAATTGTTTCTTTAAAAGGATTCAATATATAAAGTTCAAACTTAGATGATGGAATAAATTTAGTTTTGGTAATCTTTTTTGGTAGAAGAAATAGGTGTACAAAAAAATCAATGATATTTCTTTCCAAATTGAATAATTTTGAATGAATAGGGAAGGTCTTCAAGAAGAATCTTCTTTTTCTAGAGAGCTTCATGAATGAGATCTTCATGAAGAGTATTTTGGAAGAAAACTTCTAGAATTACTTGGTTGTAATTGGGTGACCAATATACTTCTTTCTTCCATAATTTTGTTATGGATAAGCATATTGGTAATGTTATTACCTCCATCAAATCTTCTCAAGGACTTAACTTAACTTCATTTAATGCTATTAATGAAGAATTTGTTCATTATTTTTCTTCCTTATTTTCAGAATTTTATCATATCACTATGGTAGAAGAAAGAATAATTTTAGATTGTATTCCTCCCCTAGTATCTATAGAAATGAATGCTATGCTTATGGATTCAAACAATATTGATGAATTGAAAATTGTTACATTTTATATGAAGAAAGGTAAAGCTCCTAGCCTTGATAGTTTTCCTATTGAATTTTTCCAAGAATTTTGAGATATCCTCAAAGATGATTATTGAAGGTGGTTCATGTACATTAGTAAAATAAAAAAAATTATTAAATATACTAAATCTACCTTTCTATACTTGACTCCTAAAAATATTGGTACAAATTTCTTTATCCATTTTTATCCAATTTCTCTTTGTAATAGTTATTTACAATATCATAACTAAACTCATTGCAAATCATCTAAAAAAAATTCTTGACTCCCTTATATCACCTAACAAAAGGATGTTTTATTAAGGGTCATGAGACTCTTGATGGGGTTGTTAATATTATTGAAACAATTCATTCCAAGGATTTTCCTAAGGAGAAAGAGATGTTTATCAAACTTGACATGACTTTGTTACAAAATGTTCTTTCTTCCTTTGGATTCTGCTCATACTATATCACTTGGGTAATGAGTTGTGTGTAATTTTTTTCTTTTTCTATTCTATTCAATGGTATTCCATCTTCTCTTTTATTGCATATTCAAGGGATATGACAAGGTAATACACCTTCCCCTTATCTCTTCATTTTTTATGCTTGAAGGATTAGAAAAGTTTCGCAATACCATAAAACTAATGGTTTTATTAAAGGATAAAAAGTGACTAAAGGAATTCAAGAAGTTAATTTATGAAATTCCTTATATATATATATATATATATATATTTCAAAACCATGGGATAGAAGATTAATGAAGATAGGCCAAATAAATTTTTCTTTAATACTTTTTTGGATATTCAACAACAAATTTCTTTTATTGTATTCTTCAAAATAGGTTAGCTTCTTCTAGGCTATCTTGGTATCCATTTGTTTGATTGATCCATTAATTTCCTTCAATTTAAGAAGATTATTGATAATTTCATTATGAAATTCAATCACTAGAATTCTCATTGGCTCTCTTTTTCTAGTCGTATTACTCTCCTACAATATGTTTTACAAGAACTTATTTATAAATTTATGATTCTTTCTACACTTCAATTGTTTTAAAGGAGTTTTATTTTCTTTCTAGGAAATTCTTATGGGCTTGAAACCTAGATTCTCAAAACTGGAATCTAATTAGTTGTGATATTGTTTTTTGACCTAAAAAAAAGATGGTCTTGGTCTTAGATAGGTTGAAATCAATTTAGTCAGGCTCTAGATACAAAACTTTATTCAAGATGGTTTACATAGAAGAATCTATCTTGGGCTAAAATTATTAATCATAAATATCTTTAAGGAGTGGTTTATCAAGAGGTTCCAAGAATTTATTTGACTAGTAAAGCCTCACTAGATTGCAATACTATCAAGAAGGGTGTTTCACTTTTTAAGAGATGTCTCTTTTGGATTGTGAATTTTTTGTTAAAAAGCTCTCTTTTGGACAAATTCTTGGGATCTTCACTCTCCAATTATGTCCTCCTTCCCTCTTCTCCATTATTTGAGCAATTTTTTTGAAAATTTTGGCTAGTTTAAAGTTTTTTATTTCAAGGAATGTCATTAGGTGGGGAATATTTCTATTTTTCACTAGAAAAATATGAATTTTTGGCCTATGGAGTATTGATCATGAATCTAAGGCTCTCCTAGTTTATATACTTTCTTGTCATTGTTGAAAACTTTGGGAGACTAAGGTGGGGGGAGTGAATCAGTCTACACAAAAACTTAACCCCTTCCAAAACTTGAAGCTTCGGTACAACTCAAAATCCTTTAGAAGATAAAGACAAAACTTTAAGTTGAGCAGTAATAGAGAAGAATATGGCAATTTGAATATTTAACACCTTCAACAAAATTTTCCAATGAAAGATATTGAGTAATCAAATCAAAAAAAAAGAGAAAGAGATGGAGAAAAAACACATGCTTAAGGAGACACAAAATTTACGTGGAAAACCTAATGAGGGAAAAACCATAATGAGTTAACTTACAATATAAGGCTTATTGCGAAAAGACTTGCAAGAAGGCTCACTGCCTTAGAGAAAGATACAAAAACCACTTGCAACATTGAAGTACCAACCAACTCCAAGAGAAAGATATAGGGACCTGATGAGATTCACTATCTCAAAGCAAGATACAAAAATATTTATAAGAAAATTACAAAGATTTCCTAAACAATTCTATGTTGACTAAGACATTCAAGCTTAATTGATCTTTCCTTTCATAATCTTTACCACTATCTCTGTTGGATATTAAATTAAATACAACTCTCACACACACATTTTCACACTTGTAAACTCCTTCATTTTTCATCCAAAATGATTTTGCATTGATATCCACCACAACACTTTAATTATTCAATTAGGTCAGCCAGGAAGAGAATAAACAATGAATTAAACTAGTCAACCACCAAAGCATAATGCAGTCCTATCCAAAGGATAGAGAGGACCAAAAAAAATATGAACACTTCTTTCAATGTGATCCAAAATAATTTACATTCCAACACACATCAACCTAAGTCAACATCAAGAAAATGTGTGGATGAGACATTAAAGCACATAACCAGACAACCCATAAACACTCTTTCAAATGAATTTGTGTGATGTAATCCTATGTATGATAGGTCAAGAACCAAATATATTATGAAACATCTTCCATTGATGGTGTAACCCCCAAGCACAAAACACAAGCAAAGGAACAAGACATGTCAACCAGATATCCACAAATAACCTAGAAAGACAACTCAAGACACAATGTGTCACCAAAACGGACAATTAGCAATATGTTGATCACATAGGGATGTTCCTTGAGCATCCAACATAAATTTAATAGACTTATTTCATAATTTCATGTTATCAACAACCATCATAGATCAAACAGGTACAAAAAATTATGTTCAGGAAACACAAGATACATAACCAAATGATGCAACATTTGTAGAATAGCTTGCAAACCACTTCAATATATGAGTTTGTTATTGAGACATTGCATAAATATTGTGAGAACATTCACCGAGCCACAAGAGAAAAGATATCAATGTAGAGCATTTCCTGAACCACTCTAGGAAACTAGCAACACTGCCAACCTTCTGCAATTCATAGGAACCTCCTCAACAACACAGGTGACCTAAAAAGATAGGAGTGTAATGTACATAGAGAGCTTAAATTTAATACCAAGTCATAAGACAAGAACTATAATAGTGGAGTAATGCAAAGAATTCTCCTAGACAGACTTCAATGCATCTTATTGAACCAAAAACATTTGAGAAACTTACGAAGACTAGAACTGTCTTTCAACAACACATATATTATTACAAACATTAGGAGAGAGCATGAGACATACAGTAGACCTTCAACGATATCTCTCCAACATTAGTCATTATTCTAATCCTCATCTTAATTCTTCTAATCCACATCTTAACACTTTTAATCCTCATTTGAATATATTGTCATGAAAAAAACTCTGCTAACAGTAATAATGTATTATATGAACATTAGCAATAATACTTCTTTGATAAGAAATGAAATCCAAATATGAAATTCTTCAATTCTTCTTTGATAAGGCATGACATCCAACTGATGTTAACAAACTAAATATTAGAAGGACAACCAATGCCAAGCACTAACAACATATTGCTCAAGTGTTGACATCAATTACAACTAATAGCCAATGTTGACAAGAGTTTCCAACAATCCCCTTAGTGTTAACATCAATGACAATCATCATTGTTGACATCAATGACAACCATCAGTGTTGACATCAATGACAACAACTTCCAATAGTCATCCTTGTTCTTCTCTACAAAAAAGTGATGATTTAGCTTGGGGTTTTGATCTATAATATTTTACTATGTTTTGAGGGGCTATCAGTTGTTAGAGGGTAAACCCATAATACTAGTTTACAATTTTTTTGAGGAAGGAAAATTGCAAAAACACTCCCACAATAAAAAAATTTAGGTTTTAAAGGGTTCAAACAAACTAAGGGGGTCGCACAAACCAAAAAAATGGTTCGCTCAAACCTCTAGTTTGAGTGAACCACATTTTTCATGTTGGGTTCACTCGAACCATATTATGACACATGTTTTTAAGAAAACAAAGGGAAATTTCAAAAAAGGGGGGATTTGAGAGAAACCCCCTTCACTCAAAAGGGTCAAGGGGGGTTCGTTCGAACCCCCTTTTCCCCTTTCCCCATTCTCCCCCTCTTCTACCAAATGTCTGCAAAATTTTTCCTTTCAAAGCTCAGATTGAGGATGAAAATGGAGGAGACTTCACAAACCCAACAAGATGATGTTAGTCCTCGAAATGAAGTATCCATCGAATATAGTTTTAATATGTTTTGGTTTTATTATGTATTTTTTCTTTTAGTTTGATTAAACATAGGTTTTTCATCGAAAATCAAGCTCTTTGTTCTGCACATGTGGAAAAATAACAGATTATCAAACAAAAATTGAAAAATATTAGTGCACTAGATATTGATGTCCCTGATCCAACAAAAAAATTGATACATACAAAAAAAGTTATGTTTTAGCTAGTGAATCATATATAAATTGTAACTCCAGTTTGACTTTGAAAATTAATTACAAAAAAGGTATTCAATGAAATGCTATGAAACCAATTCCATGCACTAGATATTGTAGTTACAAATCTAAATTCAAAAACAATATAATTTTATCCTTCATAGAGAAAAAGTTGTGTGTTAGCCAGTAACGTCACTTTTTAAAAATGGTGTTTACTGTTAAAAACTAATTTTTGAAGGAGATGGAATTTAAAGAAGTGCAATTTGATTCCAAAAGTTTTGAAAAAATATATTTAGAATCTACAAAAAAAATGTCAAAAATCACTAGTTTGTATAATCTTCTAATTCCTCATGTTTTAGCCGCTATAGGTGCCTGAAAGTGAAGATTTAGTTAAAAAAAATTAGTTCAATGTCGAGTTTGGCCAAAAATTGTAAACCAATATTGTGGGATCACCCTAAAATCTGAAAAGTATGGTTTGGAGGATTTCTCTCGGTGGAGAAAAGTCTAAAATATTTTTTTTGGCCCAAGTGTAACTACTTTTTGGGATTTTATGTTAAAATTTCTTTCTTTCTTAGGACAACATCA